>CM034151.1:90977705-91250198 GCA_019776745.2 Taxus chinensis
GCACAACTCAAAGAATCCAAATACTGCATTTTGTAAATCCAACCCTGCATAAATAACTAAAATGTCCAAGATAACCATCCATAGATAACATATGTATCAAGGAGTAACATAGTAACAAGAGGAAATACAAACATCCCCTACTCATGCTCAAGACATCTAAACCGTGCTCATAGGCATCCATGTGCAAAACAAATATTTGCATCATCATAGGCTCACAAAAAAAATCTATCCAAATGTATAAATTTACCATGTACATCCATCCATATTACAGGCTCTTCAGAAGCTCCAAGTCTACCATCGACTAACTCCAAAGCCGAATATGAATCATGTGTTCATCAATGTCAACAACAACAACAACCATACTAACCATTCTACTAATAATTAGTGTAAATACCAACAAACATGTCATCAACATACTCTGCACAACTATCCAAGATGAAAGAAAACAAGGGAAACATCAATAAGATGTAAATATACACCATTGTCACACTGTAACCTGTAACAAACAGAATTTCCTTCTTTACCCTTCAATGTCAATAACATTGCTCTCTCTTCTTAACCCAGATGAACAACCATCAACTACAATCCCATAGGTATATCTAGGCACTACAAATAAAACTAGAAGTGATGTCATCATGCAATAAACTCAAAATACCTGCAAAACCGTGATTGTCCTCCAAAACAACTTATGCCTCATGCCACACAAAAAATGTAGCATACTCCTCTCACTCCGCATGTGCATATATGTCCAACCAAGGAGAGTTAACATTCTTCCTCTATCCTTATGTTCTAACCCTAGTTTTCTAGCTTATATAAGCTTATACAAACTTAGGGCACCTTAGCTATGCATTTACAACCTTTAGATCAACTTTATAACAAAGTTAGATCTAATTCATGTGAGTTAAATATAAAATTTCATGCACAGGTAACCGGTGCTAGTTACCCTTACCAGTGTCGGTTACCCTGATCGGTGTCAGTTACCCTGATGTTGACCGACACCGGTTACCCTTTGACCGACGTCGGTTATTGAGTAAACCAACAACGTGTAAATCTTGCTAACTGTGAAACAATTTAGCTCCGCAATCCTAACAATCTCCCACTCAAAGATAAATTGTTGAACTTGTACATGTACTTGTACATCACTGTCCTCTACATACCGTGAAGATGATCTATTCTTTATATCAACAATTCTCTCAAATGAAATAAGGAAGATTAAACCATCTTCTAAAACCAAGAAGATAACAAACCCATGACTTACCATAGACCTGCATGAAGCTACTACTGATTTGTGATGCCCGAGCTATCCATACATTAAGCTCCTATTGAATCATAACACCAAACCTTGCAACCAAGCCACCATGATGCAACCAAGCCACCATGACTAATGCACCTGCAAGAGCTCCCATTCAAACTAAAGTACTGAGCCTCTAACGCATCCATAGCCATACTTGTAAAAGCAACCATATTCTCCAACCATCTATCCGTGTCTCCATGTAACCACCAATGCAACTAACCAAAGACAAGTCAAATTGGAATGTGTAAGCAAAACAAGATCCTGGGTCAAGACAACCCAAATGAGTTCTACATGCAACCCGTGGTTAATAACTCCACAACACCTACACAACTCAAAGAATCCAAATACTGCATTTTGTAAATCCAACCCTGCATAAACAACTAACATGTCCAAGACAGCCATCTATAGATAAAATATGTATCAATGAGTAACATAGTAACAAGAGGAAATGCAAACATCCCCTGCTCATGCTTAAGACATCTAAACCGTGCTCACTAGGCATCCATGTGCATTGGTGTACAAATATCTACATCTTTCATAGGCTCACAAAAATAAAATCTATCCAAATGTATAAACTTACCATGTACATCCATCCATATTACAGGATGTCCAGAAGCTCCAAGTCTGCTCACCGACTAACCAAACTGAACAGTGGCCAAATATGAATCCAGTGTCATCAATTTCAACAACAACAACCCTGCTAACCATTCTAATAATAATTAGTGCAAATACCAACAAACATGTCATCAACATACTTTGCACAACTATCCAAGATGAAAGCAAACAAGGGCAACATCAATAAGATGTAAATATACACCGTAGTCACATTGTAACCTGTAACAAACAGATTTTCCATCTTTACCCTTCAATGTCAATAGTCCTCTCTCTTCTTAATCTAGCTGAACAACCATCAACTGCAATCCCGCAGGGATATCTAGGCATTATAAATAAAACTAAAAGTGACGTCATCATGCAATAAACTCAAAATACATGCAAAATCAGGAATGTCCTCCAAAACAATTTGTGCCTTATGCCACACAAAAACTATAGCATACTCCTCTCACTCCGCATGTGCATATATGTCCAACCTGCAATGCCAATAACCATGGCTTGCTCCCACTTAACTTGAACTCCCCTGCACTGCTTCTAATCACCAAGCTCAAAAGCTATATATGTCAGTGAGAAATAAAATAGATGAAAGAAAATATAAATTGATTCCCTTCTTATCAAAGAATACTTCTACATCACATAAGTTTGGACTTCTTGTGAAGTAGGTGAATCAACTTCTTTTCATCTTGTGTACTCAACATCTTTCATTACTGCAACTGTGTCTAAACATGACTTTTCATTGAGGATCCCATCCTTAGACTAGATATCCTTGTCCTCAAGATTCCAACATATCCTGGAAATAAAAGTCAAGCTCACCAAATATCCATGGTGTAAATTTTACTTGTGCACATAATCCAAACATAATATCAGTTGCTCCAAATGAAAGAAATAAAACATGAATCATATAGAGATACCTGACTCAAAGTCTCACTGGACTAACCAAGCAACTCGTCCTCTTTCTGATCCAAACATTGAAGTGATCTGCATTGTTTCTACCTGTACACACTTTGCAAGAAACTTGATCCTCCAAAACATGACACTGAACCATCCATGTCTCTTCTACTGTAAGAAACCATGTGCAAACTCGTTGTCACAAAGATCGACCATGGTTTGTTGACTAGTACCGGTTACCCTCTGTGACCGATGTCGGTTCCCTGACTGACGTTAGTGCTGCTGGATAGAACACAATGCCACAAATTGGCATAGGTCACCAAACCAGGTGCCTACTCCAACCAAAGCCGATAGTTGTGTTGAGCCAGTCATTTCAAGAAGCACCCAAATCTTGCACAAAAACTTAACAACAATAATACATGCAATAAAATTGCACCAAGATGAAATACATCACCTTACCAACACCAAGATACTCAACCACATCTTCAACTGAAGAACATGCTTCTCTGATGGAAACCCCTGTCTTCGTTCTATGCTATATATTCTACTTCTCTAACGAAGCCCATGCATCTAACTGCACCAAAGGATGCATAACTGATCCTCTATCTCATACTCAGATCTGCAATCCCAAACATGCATGTGTAACCAAA
This sequence comes from Taxus chinensis, assembly GCA_019776745.2. NCBI lineage: Eukaryota > Viridiplantae > Streptophyta > Pinopsida > Cupressales > Taxaceae > Taxus > Taxus chinensis. The sequence continues at coordinate 90,981,150 of CM034151.1, forward strand.
ATAATACAAGCACTGCAATACAAGGTAACAAAACCATACCTCTATAAATCGGATCTGCAATCTGACAATCATGCTTGTGCCTCCAAGAACCAGGGACACCTTAACAAACAAGATACATTCCACACATCTTTAATTTCTTTAGATATGTGATTTTTTGTTTAAAACCAAGTTTCCCAGTAACCGACCACGGTCACCCTGCCGATGTCGGTTGCCACCTAACCGACGTCGATTATTATATTCTCCAACAACCTCTTTCTAGCTTCCACTTGAGATTTAAATATCTTCTGTAATTTTCACATCAGGACAAAACAAACCCTGCTCTCATACACCTGTCAGTAAACCACTAACAATATACTGAAGCAAAACCTTAACCAAGCTCTGTATCAAAAATAACAAAAGCTCTGATACCAGTTGTTGGGAATTAGGGACTGCGGAATAGTGTTATGATTCAATAACAAACAAAATCATGCACACATGATCTAAACAATTCCCCAAAATCTACAGCAGTGGAAGTATAAACTAGAATAATCCAAATCAAAACAAAGTACACACACATAACACAACATGTACCGTGGTTCACCCAATGTGGGCTACGTCCACCAAAGATAAAGATCTCATATATATAATATAACAAGAGTACAAACCAACTCTTCAATACAAGAGTACAATGCATCTCTCCAAGAGTATCTCCTCTCCTCCAAATCTCTAAACGGATCTCCATGAGTGCACTACAACCATGCCTCCAAACACCACCAGATCTCACATACCAGGAACTACTGCATCTCCCACTGTGCAACCAAGCTCTCCTGTGAATTTGCAAATAAGACCTCTCACATGGGTCTACCAATGTGCAACCATATATGTGCACCAAGAAGTAAGTCTCTCCTCCATCTCACTACATCTGCCACTGCAAACAAGAAGACAACCTCCTCTACAATATCTGGATACTATCTGTATCCACAAGCTCTCCAACGAGCTACAATACTAGATTCCTATGGATCAACAATACAATATGATCTCATGGATCTACAATACAAGATCTCACAACAACATGTGGATCTACAACACGAGAGACTACGTGCTTTGTGCATACTATGCAAGCCATTACATTTAGACAAGACAATACAAAGGAAATACATAAGAAGACATAACCACCTTCTCACCATTTAGATGTACATGCTATTTCCTTCTGTCCAACTTCTTTCCATTGAAGCTCTGTCTTCATGCAACCTTTTTCTTCTTCTCTTTATCTTCAATCGAGGAGAATTAACATTCTTCCTCTATCCTTATGTTCTAACCCTAGTTTTCTAGCTTATATAAGCTTAGACAAACTTAGGGCACCTTAGCTATGCATTTACAACCTTTAGATCAACTTTATAACAAAGTTAGATCTAATCCTCGTGAGTTAAATATAAACGTTCACACATAGGTAATCGGTGTCGGTTACCCTGACTATCGTTAGATACCTTGATGTTGACTGGCCGGTTACCCTACCTGACTGATCGACGCCGGTTACTGACTGGCGTAGTTAACTAAACAAGCAAGGTGTAAATCATGCTAACTGTGAAGCAATTATGCTCCACAATCCTAAAAAGAAAGTAAGAAATAAAGCAAAGAGGCCAAAGATAGATGTTAATTACTACTTTTCTCACTTAGGAATTATATGAATAGTAGTATGCAATTAGGACCTATAAATGTACCAAAGTGTGTGATTTAGTGTCTACATTTGCCCCCACTTTATGTTATTGAGTGAATACTTGATAACATTAAGTAAATAAAAGATGTGTACCTGATAACCATGTAGATTGATGGTGAAACCGTGCCGAGGAAACAAGAAAAAGTGTGGAGTGATAAAATGGAGCTTGGAAGCTAAAGAAGAGGAAGTGACCCTAGGGGTGAAGCGTATGTGTTGAGTTGCGTTGTACCTATTGTCATTTTCACTTGATGCGTTTGTTGATGTGACTGATACTTCTCATAAGGGGATACCTGCAAAAAAGAAGAGAAAAAAGAGTATTCAAATATGTGTATATGAAAAATTTGATCCAAATATGTAAAAATGTGTAAAAATGTGAAAAAGTAGTCAAAGAAACATGTGCACCTGATCTGTGATGAGTGAAAAGGATAGAAAGTTTCCTAAACTACTATAGGAGAGTGAGTTTTTCAGGTGATCTCATGCCAAGAACAAGTTTTTTGGGTGATCTCACTCCAAGTGTGGAGTTTTTTGGGCAATCTCACACCCCGATAGAAGAGTGTTGGGGAGAAAGGTCTAGTTTTATTCTCCATCCCTTAATGCTTCCCAAAATTTATACACCACTGCAGATGGTGTGATCTTCCTTTGTTCCAGTTTGATCCAAGTAGAAAAAAAATAATACGAAAATAGTATGCATTTTGATTGCTAGAGGATTGTGCATGTGTTGTGCAAACAACTTTGTGAAATGTTGAAAATGACACTGATTTGAGAAAATAACGGTAACTTCCCCCTGGTCATAGGTGCCCAGGAAGGGTCAGGAGTGCCCAAACACTCGTCTATATTTCGGCGCTAACATTCGTGTTATGGTGAGGACCGAAGTAAAAATTTGGGTTGTTTCCGTAACTGTATACTGTGTTGTTCATGTACTGTGTAGGCATGAACTATGACTATGTACGGTTGAATGGAGTGACTGATTCACCCAATGGATGCCCCCCCTTGTTTGGGGTGCATACAACCTCACTAGGAGAATGTGATCCAAAGGAGAGGACCAAATGCTATTTGAAATTGATACCCTAGAGGGGGGAGGGAATGTGCATGGTAGAAACGAAGATACATGCAAATAAAGTGGCTAGGACATGTGCTAGTTAAAACAATATAAATATGCATATATAAGACAAAGTGTAATCTAGCAAGCAAGAAGACAATGTAAACCACAAACAGCCGGTTACAAACCTGGAACATCACTCACAATGTCGCAAGGAAATCAGGGCCTAATCGGAAAAAATCATACAAGCAATGATCAAGCAAGGCATAGCGTGAATCCCATAAATAATGGCATACAATGGAAAACAATATCAAGAAAAGTAGCAGACAACCATGGTGGTAAATAGTTTCTGCAAATAAAATGTTGCACATGAAGCACCCATTAGCATGTTAGAAAGATAAAAAGTATGTCAATACGTGTATATATCGATAGAATGGTGTGCTAGAAAGAATAGGGAGTAGTATAAAATGAAACAATAACACCTATAGTGTGTACAAAAGTATATGCCCCCAGGATCCTCGGTGGGACTAGTAAGAGGTACAGTGCCAAACATCAATACTACGTGTAAAGATATATAAAAAAGTCTACATTCACAACTCAAGAAAAAGTGAATGTGCATGTATATATAATAAGAAAATGACATACGAAATATATGTCTAGCATGTGAAACAAAGTGTACATGTAGTCATAAATAAACAAGAATATATGTAGCCAAAATATGTAGTGTGTTGTGAATGAGTGAGATGGAATGATATGCAATGTGAATGTGATAAGAGTAGTGTGCCCCCAAGTGGATGTGTATGGGTATGAGATGAGGTTCATTTATTAAATACCCCTCTACAATCAAGAATGAACCATAGAACAAGAGTGTGTCATCGGGAAATGGTTTAAACATGTGCGCTAGAGAGATAGATTAATGAATTATAGAGTGTGAATATGGTGAGATTCATTTTAGATTTAGACCCTTAGTAGTCGAGTATGAACCGTGGAACAAGAGTTCATCATAGGGTAGTGTTTTATGTGAGGATGTGATGCTAGAAATATGTGTCATGAATGCACCAAGTGTAGAAATGTGTAGTGTGTGAGGTTCATGAATATAGTATACCCTCAATAGTCAAGTGTGAACCGTGGCACAAGAGTGCGTTATAGGGTAATGATGATACAATATGTGTATCAAGTTGCACAATAATTCTTATAAAGATAGAATTCACCAATACAAGCCCAGGAGTGTTGGCACATCACTCAGCCTAGACTGAGCGCTCACCTGAAGCATGCAAAGGTACCAGGCCCCTCTTTAGGGTTGTTGTTGCAGGATGTTAGCATGATGAAGACTTTAAGCATTCAGATCTATGACTAATATATCATTCTACAGTGCATGTTTAGATCTAGATCTAGAGAATAACAAACTTAAAAGATAACCATGATGAAATCAAGCATGCAATACTGAACTATAACCATGATAACACCTTGATTCAGTCCATAATCTCCATTATATTAAATGCAGTAATACACAGAAGCTTCCTTACAATAACAGTAGTATACGCTCATGCGTAACAGATTTGTTAGCATAATCTCACTATAACCTAGTTCTCACACATATATCCTATGCTACACAGTTCACTACATATTTATAGGGGTGGGGACTTTCCCTTCACCACTTATCTAATCCCAAAATAGGTCACATGCTATTATTAGCCACATGCCGTTACAAAAATAACCACACATGCAAGTGCACTAACAATAGACTACTTTTAGTTAACTGACAGTAGTAGATCTATTCCTAGCCTGTGTCCATGCAAAGCACTTCATAGTTGATCCTCCAAAAATAGCCAATGCATGTCGTGCAAGTCTTTGACCGGTTTGTGTGCTTTGCACGCTATCTCCAAAAATAGATCCTCATCGTAAAAATGGCTAAGTCCCGAACATGTTTCTATTCTTTGTGCGTGATCCTTTCTGATACTTCCGTGCCTTTGAATGTGCTCTGCTTTCCCACATGAACCTTCTATATTTTCTTCGCTAAGTGCCAGAGTCTGACTGATCAACATTACCCCACACTAGTTGCATTGCCACCCCGACAATGGTTGTCTCCAAAATGAATCAAAGAATATGAAATAGAAAAATAGAAATAATTCTGATGAATAAAAGAATGTCTTTACCCTGCAGTATCTTCTGCTTCAACCTGAATAATCAATTCGGGATATTCTTCTTTTATCTCTACCTCTAAGGTCTACCAATCATTGAGCGCGGCCTCTACCTTCTCTGGAATATCCACCCCAATTGATTCTAACTCATCCCTTGTAATCTCTCCCTTCTCATTCTGCAAGACCAACACAATGCTGGACATGGCAGTCATTCTCCCTTCTAACAGGTCCATATTTTACGCGATGAGTTTCCCAAGCTCATCCAGCCTTTCCTTGTGTGGTTCTTGAGCTGTTGTAAGGGCCTCACGCTTCTTCTTAACAAGTGCTAATCATTCTGTGTGGCCCAATGTCTCATCTTTCATGGCCTTCAGGACCTCATTGTCTTCCAAAATGGTCCTGGTCCTTATAACGGCTTCTGGCACTGTACAAATATTCAACACTTGATCTGCCTTCTTTAGTTCCTCCTACAAGCTCTGAAGTAACCCCTCATATGATGCAATCTTCCGCATCACTGAAGCCTTTTCCGCTCTACTTCCTATGTTGGATCCTTTGGTTCTGGCATGCGCAGAGGTTCATCTTCAAGCACTAAGTCCACCAATGTACTTACATAATGTATTGCTGAAGGAAACATTTTGGGTACCTTTGGCTCTAAGTGTGGCCTAGCCTTCATGACATTGTCTCCAATCTCCTCTGCCATGCTGATAAAAACAATGTTCTTCTTCTGTGCCAAGTCTTTTTCCTGCTTTAGGTGCGTTATTTCCTCATCCTTAGTCTTGATCTCCTCCCTTAGTGCCCTAATTGTTGCAGCTTTATCCATATTCCATCATGCCACTTCTATCGAGACTTTCACCAAAGCATTGCTTACTTGCTCATCTGACATAACAGTAGGCTTTACTGTTATGTGTCTGGCCTGAGGTGTCTTTTTCAACCTCCTTGATATGCATGACTCCTCACACACATCAAAGTTTGGTTCATCCATGTGCGTGTGCATCGACCATGACAATTTCTTCCTTGTGCGCATGGTTACCATATCTTCATCCATCAACTCCCATCCATACAACTCCTTTTGTGTCATTGTGCTCTGGAAACGGGCACATAAAATTTTACCTGTGTCCTTGGCGTAGCCCATGGCTAGTGGAATATATTCCCCACTTGTTCTTCTTGATCTAGGCTGCTTAGGAACTTGGGCTTCAAGATTTGGAACTTGTGTTGTTGTGTCCTGAGCAGTCTCAGTTGTTGTCTCATCTGCCCCTTTTTCTCCCTCTTCTCCATCCTTCATTTCTTCATCTTTTTGTTCTTCCACATGTTCTCTAGAGGTGTAGGAGAATTGGGTGCACTTTCCTCAGACTCTTCCACTTCCTCATTCAGCTTCAATTTCCTTCTTCTTTTCTCAGTTGTCTCCTTTTGTGGAGAGAGTCGAGGTGATCTGTGCACTGTTTGCAGAGTAGCACCTTGGGTCCTTGTTCTCCTGAATACTCTCTTGAAACAATGCTCTCCTTGGACTGCTTCCAAGTCCTCATCATCTCCTTCTTGTGGTTGAGGTGGTGTAGTCGCGTGCTCAGCTTCTTCCTTATTTGGAGGTTGTCTTCTACCTCTGTGTTCCAAACCACCACTATCTTCATGCTCTTCTTCTTCATCATCTACCTGAATTGTTTATGTGGGCTTAGGTGTTGGAACATTTTCCATTGTATGCTTACCTTTTGGTGGCCCTGGGAGTGCAAACTCATTCTCCACATACTTAGTGTTCTCCAGCTTGGGTTTGAGTTACAGGTACACAAGTGTTGCTCCAGTGTCCCCAACTACCAAGCTTACAGGCTTCATGCTTATAATATCTGAGATAATCCTTTCAATGTAGGCATTCCACCCTGGATATACATATTTCTTTCTCAGAGTGTGGTAGTCACAATCTACCTTGTTTGCATTGAAGGTTAGGTGGTGTGCATCTGAAAATTGGTGAACTGATGCCTGGAAATACCTTGCTATGAAGGCATACAAAAGTTTGCACCATGGGCTCCAAGCCCCATCCTTCATCACAAATCACATGATGCAAAAATGTTGGTAGACCACAAACTAAACTACCTTACCCACCACTGAAGGCAAATCCTTGGGTATGCGCCACTCTTCTTCAAACACACGTGTGGAGTCTATCATACCACATCTCTGCCCTCTTCTTGAATGGTCCACTCATTGATCCGTCACACAAGTATTTGCCAAATCTTTCCACATGTGACTTGTGTTCCATGGGGTACTCCCAAATCTTCTCCTTTGGCCCATCAGGCACCCCAATCTCCATAAACACTAAGGACAATAACACAACACCAAAACTTATTCTGTCACCTATCCATGCTTCTTCAATGATTGTCTTTGCTATGTGATCTGCAATATTGTAGACCACTCCTTGAGACATCTTCTTTGCGACATGTAGCCACATTGTGTTTACCTATGACCATCTTCCTTGGTCATTCAAATTTGTTACAAGATGTGCAACTACCTGCACTACTGGGTACTTTTTCAATTTTTCAATATCTATGCTACGTGGACCTTTGGTATACCCCAGCTCCTTTCTTGTCTCCAAGATTGTGGCCTTATCAGTTAAATCACTATCCATATCCACTCCTGAGGCCCTTAGTCCTGTCACTGTTGAAATCAAAGCAGTTGTGATTCTAACCCTCCGTCCTGTAAAGTAGAAGAAGTCCTCATGGAATCTGCTCATCAACCACTGATACAATGGTTCATACTTTCCAAAGTATGGCAGCTCATACAACTGGTAGACTCCATTCTGCTTCAGTAACTTCTCACCCACATCATCGTATACTGGCATATCTTCTGCTGTGCACTTGTTCATTTTTGTGCTCAGCAATGCATCAAGCTCCTTCTTATTATCTGATGTTCGATGGTTGTAATCATTGATTTTACATTGGTGGATATGGGAATCCCATTCTTGTCCCACAATCACACCCTCTGGATACTACATTTATGAGAAATTACTCTCGGGAGCAATTTCTTCTTCCACTTCAACCTTCTTCTTCCCTTTATCTCCTGTTGCGGGTGCTTTCTTTGGTGCCATTTGAAAAATCTCTCTTTTCTTCCCTCTGTAATCGAGAAAGTCAAAACCCTAGTTTAAATCTCTATGCCCTAGTGGAAATCATGTGCCCTAGCTCATTTGTAATGCATCTGCTTTGCTCAAACCCTTCACCTATGGGAATGCAAGCTTCTCCTTGCACAAACCTCCTCTCCACGTCTGATTTCACACTCTTCACACCTCTACATGACTGCTCGGCTCATTCGCACTTAACCCTTTTCAAATTCTCTCAATTGCAATGGTAAAAATGAACTCACATCCCATCCTTATATAGAATTTCAAAAAGTTAGTACATTTATTACTCCTCCACCTACCAACAATCCTCTCATTAATTGACCATTTTCATTCTTTCCATGTGGTACATCTTCATGCCCAAGCTATAACCTTCTAGCGTGCCCTTCTACCTTTTGGCTACAGACTTCTCTTTAGCACACTTCCATGCACCTGAGTACCTCATCACTGCACCTTCCACTGGTAGTCTTCCAGCCTCTACTTACCTCGTGTTATACTTGTTTCTTCATTCCTCTCTATCTATGGTCCTTGTGTCCAGAAGCAATCTCTCTTGTTTTTCAATTCTCCAACCTTGAATAGCACCCGTAGATAGTTCCTTTCATGTGTACTTATTTCCATCAGTCTTGTACTTGGATATCAACAACCTACCCCACACTAAGGGTATGTGCAGTCCTCTGCGCATAAAAATTCTTCAAATAGTAATTAGCTTCTGGCATGTAAACGTGCTTATTACACAAACACACCAACTGAATTGACAAAGCATAGCGACAAAGAAGGAAACACATTAAGGGAATGTAGAATTGAAAACCTAATCTAAATGGAAACACTTCCTTATTACAAACACCAAGAAGACTTATTTATAGTAGGGCTTCAGCCTACTCCCGTTGAAGTAACCGGGTAACCGTATTCCATCAAGTGCCTCTAACTGACAAGCACCTGATTTGAGTATGTGAGTGATAACATATGGCCCCAACCAATGTACCTTGAGTTTTCCTGGATGGCACAAAAATTTAGAATCATAAAGGAGCACCATCTGTCCTATCTCAAGATTTTTATCCCTGATGTGCCTGTCATGCCATGCTTTCTACCTGGCCTTCTCTTGTTTTTGACTCCAACGTGTTATGGCTCATCGCTCATCCAACTTGATTAACTTTTCAATCCGTTCTTCTAATGCTTTCTCATCAGCAAGACCTCTAATGTATGCAATACACAAAGAAGGTAACATAAATTCCATAGGAAGAACTGCTTCTGTGCCAAACACTAACTGAAATGGTGTGGCTTTGTTCAACCTTTTATATGTTGTTCGATATGCCCAAAGTACTGCAGATACTTTATCATCCCAATCCTTTCTTCCAACATCACATATTTTTGTCAATTTCTGGCCCAAAATTTTGTTGAAAGCCTACACAGTCCCATTTTCCTGAGGATGATAGGGTGTAGTCTTATGGTGTGCAATCATGAATTCATCCAATAAAATTCTGATTGTCTCATTAAGAAAATGTGTGCCCCTATCACTGGTCAAACTTAAAGGACATCCATACCTTGTAATAATATTTTCCCAAAGAAACCTGGCTATTGTAGCTGCTGTACAATCCTTTGTAGGTGTTGCTTCTTCCCACCTTGTCAGATAGTCTGTGCAAGTTATGATGTAGCGTGATCCATTTCTGTGCGTAGCTGGTGAAATAGGACCCACAAAATCTATAGCCCATTTCTCAAATGGTTCTGCACTAGTAATGGGTCTTAGAGGCATTTCATCTCATTGACCTAGTTTCCCAAGACATTGGCAATGATCACATGCCTTACAAAATTCCTTACAATATTTATACAGGGTCTCCCACCATAATCCAATGAGTAGAATCTTGCGCAAGTGGCATCACCTACATAGTGGCCACCTGCAATACCACCATGAGCTTCTTCCATAATATATGTGTGCTCATGTTCTAGTACACAATGGCACAATACTTCATCCTGACCTAATTTGTATAGGTCACCACTAATTAACATATAGGGGGTTGTGTATAGCAAGTTGTTTCTTCTCCAAGGATTTCATTCCTTCTGGTGTCATACCTGTTCATAGAAAGACAACAATGTCCTCTAGTTCTGATGGTGCTCATTGTAACCTGTATAACTGTGCATCTGGCATGGTATCTTCAATTTCCTGTGCTTCTTCTCCTGACTGTATTCTAGATAGATGGTCTGGTCCAGAATTACTTTTCCCTGGTTTTACCACAACTGTGAAATCAAATTCTTGAAATAAGAGCACCCATCTGCATATGCGCCCTTGTAGAATGGGCTTGTTTACCAAATACTTCAATGCCATGTGATCTGTATAAAATATGAATGGTGTAGCTAGTAGGTACTGTCAAAATTTATGTAGCGCATAGATCATTGACAAAGCTTCGCTCTGTAGTTGTGTAATTTTGTTCTACAGGAGTCAGCTTTCTACTAGCAAAATAGATAGGATGATCTACAATACCTTCTCCTGGTTGAGCCAACACCATGCCAATGGTCATGCCAGAGGCATCCACATGTACATGAAATGGTTGGTCCCATGAAGGAAAATGTAGAATAGGCATGGTAGTAAGTTTCTCCTTTAATGTCTCGAATGTGTGCTATTGTGGTTCTCCCCAGTAGAACGTACCTTTCCCTTTCAGTAACTCCTCCAATGGTGTGGAAACTTTGGCATATCCTTTGATAAACTTTCTGTAATATCCTGTATGACCCAAAAATCCATGCACCTCACTCTGACTGGTAGGCTCTCTTAGGCCTATAATGACTACAACCTTGGCTGGATCAACCAACAAACCTTCCTTGCAGATTATGTGTCCTAACAGTATTCCAAATGGTGTAGAAAATATGCACTTCTTGATGTTCAAAGAGATACTCAACTGTCTACATATTTCAAACATTAAGCAGATTGTCACAATGATCCTTAACTAATCCATACACCATCCAATCATCTAAATAGACCTGTAAGAAGTTGTGAATAAATTCCTTGAATGCTTGAACAACTATGTGCAAAAATACAACAGGCACATTTTTCAGACCAAAAGGCATTACAGTATAGGTGAAGCTACCCCATTCAGTAGTAAAATAGTATTTTCCTAATCCTCCTAGGAAATCCAAACTTGATGATGATACCCTAGAGATGGTGTAGGAAAGGGATTAGTTACCATCTGTAAACTGATGATAGAGAACCCAAATAGTAAATGAATAGATTCACACCCTTGGGCAACACCTTCTAGTATTTCCTCAGTGAATGGCGTAGGAAAGGGATCAGTCACACATGCAACATTCAGCTCCCTGTAGTCCACATAGATTCTAATCCATCCATCCTTCTTGATACTGATCACCATTGGACTAACCCATTCTAACTCATCAAGGGGCTTGATAATCCTAGACTTCAACATTTTGTCAATCTCTTCTTTGACCTTTTCACGCAAGTTGGGGTTCATCCTGTAGGGTCTCTTTCTAACTGGGCACACACCCTCTTTAAGCTTTATCTTCATCTCCCCTAATGATTCATGCACGCCTTTAAGTTCATGGTACCCCCTAGGGAATAAGTCCTGATAATCCCTTAGTAACTCTATGATTTTTTCCACTTCAGAGTCTGACCAATAGTCTCCAATTATGGCTTCCTTAGGCTCATCATTTGACCCAATATTCACCTTCTTTGTCTTCATAGGTTCATGATAGGCGCGCATGGTCTTATCTACACTGTCCAATACCTCACGCCTACCTGTTGAATGGTTTACATCTAGATTTTCTACTTCTTTGTCATCCACTAAGTAGACCATTTTTCCCTTTTCTTTCTCAATGCAAGCACGTTGAAGTAGTGTGGCATTGGCCTCTTATTCCTCAACAAGACACGCTCCTGAGTTTCCTTCATCCAATAACTCTTGAAGGAGTTCTTCTTCCTTGGCACTATCTCCCATAGTTAAGCACTTTATGACTTTTAATGCTTCTTCCACCAGAGGTTTAGTAGAGAAGAATTCAAATGTCTGGGCCATTCCTGTAATTAAATCCTACCAATTTCCAGTCTCTCTATGGAGTTCTGCATATACATACCAAGCACACGTGCACCCTTGTAAAGTGGAATAAAACTTGTGCACCCATAGCAAAGGTGGTAAAGCTTCCTACCCCTCTATCCAGAGTCTCTCACACTTCTGAATGTGGTGCTGAATAGGTTGATTACCATGATAAGTGTAGATTTGAGTAGGTGCATTTCTCTTGAAGAACCTAGTAGCAAGAGCAATCCTAATTTCATTCCATCCTACAAGATTATCCTTGTGGGCCACCCACCAGTGTGTTGTTATCCCACGTAGTGTATATGCTAGCATATTTCTTCTTTCCAATGGGTCTATCCACTGTTCCTCCATGGCACATAGGAATACCATAGGATCTCCTTCTTTGGTGTAACAAGGTACCGAGTTGTTACCTATCCTCCTGACATAACGTGGTTTTCTTCCCTTAGGAAATATGCTCTTGACTTCATGCCCTACCAACTCATAAGTGCTATGAGCCCAATTATCACAAGCAACACTTGTAGTATCGCTAATAGACTGTGCATCCTCCCACTGAATTATTCCTTCTTTAGTTGGCTCAAGCATCTCTGGATCTCGGATGGCACGTACATAAATCCTATTCAGATCTTCTTCACTTAAGGGCTCAACATAGGGCACAGATTTGCCATCTGTTAAAGGGATAATAACTCTCTCCTCCTTGTTTTCAAAACTGATATAACCCTTGTTGAACCAAAGATCAACATTATTTGCATAGCACCAAGGATGCCCCAATAGAGCTGGGAAGCTATCTGACTCTGCCAGTGCTAAAACCTCAAAATCTCCAGTGAACTTGGCTCCTTGTATGGTAATGGATGCATCTTTCAAAACTCTGATGGGAGTGGCCTTAGTCCGATTAGCCATGAACAATACATTAGAGGATGACTGCAATGGGGGTCTTCCCATTTATACCCATGCATCTAAAGTAAGAACATTGACTTCCGTGCCTGTATCAATCAATATATTACTCAATAACCACCCATCCACAACAACATTCAGAGTGATTTCCTTGTCATAATCTAGGCTATGAGGGGGAATATTTGCATGCAGGATCTGCCATCCAGTCTCAACACTTGTGCGTGGAGTGTTTCCTTTTAACCATTTCCCTAACAGTGGAATGATATTCTCCTGGTGCAACAATTTACACACTTCTCTCAAGTCATCTACATCAGTTTGGACCATCTCTAATGCTTTCTTTTGCTCCATCTTCTATGATTGCTCCTTCAAATATTGTATCTCACCCTGAAGATTCTTGAGTACCTCCATGGTTTCCTGATAAACCTCCTTCTGATGGGTAGGATCTGGGTACCGTGCATGTAGAACCTCCTCCTTAGTGATGGTAGGCTTCTGCTACAATGCTTCTCTAGCGTGTGCCGCCTCAGCGCGGGTCGTGATCTTTACTTGCAATGCCTCAAACTCTACTTCCAACTTAGGCATCCACTGATTTTCCATAGCGCGTTGTATCCTAACCATCCCTGCACCTTTGTTTTCTTGTTTATGTTGCTTACTAAGATGCTCATACAAGTCTGGGCACTCCTCATAGCTATGACTCTTTCCACAAAAAGAACATGTAATATTCTGGGGACATTCATGCCTGTAGTGGTTAGGAGATCCACAAGTATAACATGTTCCATGAGGGAACTCACTTCTTCCACCACCATGGCCTCATCCTTTGAATCCACCATGGTATCCTCGACCTCTGCCACAACCACCTTCAAAATTCCCTTCATTCCAATCATAGCGCACCTGATTGTGATCCCGATCCTGATGCTCATTCTTTCCTTTAGAGTTATCTGAGACTCCTGTCTGTCGTACACCAATATCTATAGCATCATGGATCCAACCAATCAGTTGGAAGTCTTTCATGTCATGAGTTGTGGACCTATAGATTTTACAGTAGCTTGAAATTTTCTTCCTTATCGTGCGTTGTAATAATGGGCAGTGGCTAACATCATGGTTTAAATGGCATATCTCACAATCCAACAACAATGAGCACACTGATCTGTGAGGACAACTATCCTTTGTGTGACCTTCTACTTCACAATCTGTGCACCAAATCCCTATGCATGTCTCATGTGCTGAATTTGCTGATAGTTTCTCCAACTGCTTTTCCATAGCTGCGATCTGTGCTTCTAAAAATGGGCTCACCCTAGTGTCTATGCTTCCAACTACCTCAGTGCGTAAGGATACTTCAAGTGCTTTACGTGGATCAGTGTATGTCTTATGTGATAATGCCCTCCTAAAAGGGGTAATCAGGCCCCTAATGAACCATTGTGCATGTTGGCTTGCATGTATATCATAAGAAAGCTTAGATAACAGTGTTTTAAAATGGGCATCATACTCTCTGACACTTTCAGTAGTGCCTTGCTTAATATCCTTGAGTGCACTTATACTCTTCTGCTCAAACTCAAGGATGTGAAACTCTTTAAGGAATGCATCTTTTAAAGCTGTATAGTCTATGCAAGTATGATCAGGGTCAAACTTTCTGTACCAGATATGTGTGCACCCTTGTAACGTAGTAGCAAATTGGCTTGCCCTACACTCAGAAGCCATGATTCCTTTTACGTGCCACAATATTTCACACATATGCACATGTTCAGTAGCATCTTCTATGCCCCTATACTCTAGAAGATGAAGAGACATCTCCATGTAAATATTCTGGGGTTGGTGTGGACCTTTCCCACCTGATCCAGAACCTCATGTGTTTCCTCTACCTCCAAAACCACCAGATCCACCAGAACTAGAGCCACCTATGCCTCCTGATCCTGAACCTATAGCTGGGGTTGGACCAGAAGATGTACTTCCCTGTGTCCCAATAGTAGAACTAAACTCTACCCTGATAGTCTACGAAGCGTTACCACTCCCAGAAGTTAGTCCAAAAATTGGTGCACCTGTATTCTGTGCTGATGATACACCTGAAAAGGTACTCCCATATAACAATGAATCCATTTGCGCTGCCATCATTGTGCCTTTCATAAGACTCACTCCTACTCTCCCACTACTTGAATTAGCTTGCTAACTGTGTGTTGTACTAGTTGGAAAACCAAGTGCAAGGGAAAGGTTGTTATGTGGATTCAGATGCACGCCCGTGGCCCAGGTCATCTCTACTGGCACACTTTTGCATGAGGCCGAGGAGGGATCCCTGTCATGTTTTCCTAGATGGGGGAGTTCCTGATGCTCCGGCTCCACGTCTCCTTTGTGAGCTCAAAATCCTTCATGAGCCATCTCTCTCCTCAACGTCATCCAATCTACTTTGTCATGTTGCTTCTCTACCTCCCTCTCGCACGCCTCATTATACTTAAGCTTTCTTTCCTCTCTCTTCCTTTCTACCGCTAGGTCTGCCATCTTTCACCAACCCTGCTCCTGCCCCTGCATGTGGTGGGGTTTAGTTAGCCATTGGTTTACTCTCCAAATTCAAATTTACCATCAAGATCTTGATCGCCAGTGGAATGCCTTGTAAGTAAGTTCCCCTTGGATATCGTAAAAACTGGAATTCAGCTACCTCTGGGCATGAATAAGTGGAAATTGAGTATTCCAAGATATAACTATTCAAAACACCATGGAACCACGTATCCACAGCATGAGTCCAAATCAGATCAGCATCATAGAGGGCCTGAAATTCTTCCTGCATCTAAACAAGTGTGTGATACCTCCAATTCCACTTAGATGCATAAGAAATCACCCACTCGTATAATTATACTGGAAAGCTAGTGAAAAATATCTCATATAAAATTTCATAGAAAATTTTTCCACCCACACGTGTGTGTTAAACTTAGATCTAGTGTTGAACCACGGTGTGTATTCTTCTTCCAGATCATGTATCCACTCCTCAACACTTGCTAAGGTCAACTGGTATGTCTTCATCGTGAACCATCCTGAAAACAACTTAAAAAGAGGTCTCGACAATGGAACCAATGATGTAGCCTAGAATTCACCAATACAAGCCCAGGTGCACTGGCACATCACTCAGCCTAGACTGAGTGCTCACCCAAAGTGTGAAAAAGGTACTAGGCCCCTCTTTAGGGTTGTTGTTGTAGGATGTTAGCATGATGAAGACTTAAAGCATTCAGATCTATGACTAATATATCATTCTACAGTGCATGTTTAGATCTAGATCTAGAGAATAATAGACTTAAAAGATAACCATGATGAAATCAAACATGCAATACTGAACTATAACCATCATAACACCTTGATTCAGTCTATATTCTCCATTATATTAAATGCAGTAATACACAGAAGCTTCCTTACAATAACAGTAGTATATGCTCATGCGCATATCAGATTTGGCAGCATAATCTCACTATAACACTAGTTCTCACACGTACTATATCTCTATGCTACATAGTTCAATACATATTTATAGGGGTGGGGAATTTCCCTTCACCACTTATCTAATCCCAAAATAGGTCACATGTTATTATTAGCCATGCCTTTACAAAAATAGCCACACATGCAAGTGCGCTAACAATAGACTACTTTTGGTTAACTGATAGTAGTAGATCTATTCTCATCTTGTATCCATGCAAAATGCTTTGTAGCTGATCCTCCAAAAATAGCCAATGCATGTCACACAAGTCTTTGACTAGTTTGTGTGCTCCACACACTATCTCCAAAAATAGATCCTCTTGAACTAATTTTTAGAGGAGTTTGCATAGTTGAAGTTTGTAATGTTATAGATGTCTTAGTAGGAGGAGGAGTTAGACTGATTTTTAGAGGAAGTTGCTTAGGAGGCTATTGACTTACTTTAGAAGGAACCTTAATAACGATGGCATGATGCTCATTAGACATAGATGAATCAAATTTAGGAACCCTTTGGGATGTAGCAATTGGAGATGAACATGTAGCAATATGTTGCGCAACAAATGATATAACACCATAATGCTGAAGGTGGCCAATTTTTCTCTTAAGAGTATAACAATCATTGTCATTGTGTCTATTGATTTAATTATAATTGTAATATAGATGACCTTGATATTTTTCAAGCCGATAAGGAGGATAGAAATGAGTAGATGGCAAGTTTATCAATTTATGAGTGAGGAGATGTGGAAGAATATCTTGTCGCTTAGCATTGAGATAAAACTTGAGAGGTGCGGGGAGTGGAAAGATTTGAGGTTCATTGATATGGCACATGTAGAAGACATAGAATGAGGATGAGTAGTAGAAGAATAATGAGCCTGAGAAGCATCCTTAAGATGTTGAATTTCATATTTGAGGGATGTAATCATGGATTCCATGGCCTGAAATTTATCTTGAAATAAAGAATGTAAAGCTTGGATTGACTTGCAAATAGATTGATTGGAATTAGAATTGTGTGCATCTAATAAATGAAGCTAAGTTAATGAAAGGAAACTAACACCATGTAGTAACCTAACCTAGCTAATCTACCAAAAACACCATGATAAATCTAGAAAGAGAAATCTAATATACATGCATACAACATTAAAAACATTAAATGCAAAGCAATCCCTTTGAAATTTGGATGTGCTTTGTATGTGTATGATTGCTCTTAGTATGAACCTATCTTGATCATAAGAAATCAAATGAATGTTATCTCCAAATGAGGAAATAATCTCACCAAAATGGCTTAATGGCCATGTTTAGATCTTCCTTTACTACTCACAAATGAGAAGAATGGATGCAAGAATGAATACACTTTTCAAGAAGAAAATGTTCTTATCATGTGCATAGTAAAATCACTAGCAAAAGTGGCCTATGGGGTGGGAGTGGTGCGGTCAAGTCACATGGTTGTGTGCTTGCCCACCCGTGTTCAAATCCCCCCGAGGCACGATCCTCTTTGAGGTGGTTTCATCACTAGAAATGGCATCTCTACTCACTATAGTCACAACATGTTGGTTATTCACTTGCTATAATTGTAGCATGTTGGTTCTTACTTCAGTCAAACTTCTCCTTCACTCGTTGCAGTCGCTACATTCATGTTCACTTCACTCTAGAGATTATGTCACTCACTATGGATGTTGCATCTTCATTTCTAGTTACAAGGCTTTTTCATTTGGGTTACTCATGTTGGTTCCCTTCATTGTAACAAGGTTGTGGATCCTCTAAAAATGTACAAGGATGCGGGTCCTTTCAAAACCCTCAAATTTACACTCCTTCCAAAAAAATCACTAGAAAAGTGTGGTGTGTGGTGTGAAGGAAGGTAGTGCGTTCTTTATATAGCTTTCCAATTTGGGAGAAGCTATAAACGTAGTGAATGTGGGATAAAAGATAAATTAGAACTAGAAGAGATAAGCATGATAAGAAATAATTGATTAGTATTAGCAACTCAGGGGAGTTGGAGATGATTTAATTAATCAACTAGGATTAATTAATAAGCCAAAATAAGCTTAGAAAGCTATTTGGAGGTGATTTAGGAGAAATTTGGTAGAATTTGGAGGATTTGCAAGAGGGATTTAACCAATAAGAGGGTTTATTGATTAATTAAAGGATTAAAAAGGCTTGATTAACTAATTATAGTTAATCAAAAGAGGATTATAACTAATGAAGTGTCATTAATTGGCATCTGGAATGAAGGGAAATGCTAGTTAATTAACGAAGTGTTGTTAATTGACCAAGATGAAGAGGAATGTTAACTAATTAGCAAGAAATCACTAATTATAATGAAATTGACGTGAAAGATGATAAACGGTGCAATTTTAGTAATAAAATTGCGTAGTTACATTTTAGGTGGCTACATTTTCCCCTCTTTGGTGTGGTGTAACACAAGTGATGTCACTTCAAAGATAGTATACAATTATAAACAATTAAGTTTTTGAAGAAAAATGAGTAGAATGAAGGATGCCCTATCGAGTGTCGATGGGGTGATAGAAGAGGTCGATCGATGATTGAAAAGAAGCATGAACTGTTAGCACAATAGAATTATACTACAATAATGGAGAGTTTAAAAGTGGCTTGATTTTCTGTTGTTCAAATTGATTGATTGGAAAAGAAATGTTGTGTTTCAATGGACGAAAGAAATAAAGAGGGGGGAGGATAAATACAATCCCTTTTTCCCCATGTATTGTGGAAGAAAATGTGGATAGTGATAAAAGGGATTCCAAATGGGCCTGATTGGCCATTGGTAGAATGGAGAAGATGATGGGTAAAAAGTGAGATAGAATAAAACTCGCACATGGAGATAACAAGCATATTAGTTGGCTCAAGAACAACTTTGTCTCATCATTTTGCTTACATGATCAATGTCATCGGTTATGGAGTAACTTTTTATTTGATATGAGGATTGACTCAATGCAACATACAAAATGTAATGTAATACGAGAAAATAAACAAGCAGACTAACAAAGAAACAAGCACAAAAAAACATACTCAAACAAACAATGTTCAAGACACTTTTACCAATGTTTTTGGTATCGAGCTTCAATTCCCAAATATTTGAGTTATACGAAAAGGGTTAAAAATGGCACCTCAAGAAATAATACATGCAAGGTAAATAAATGGAGCACACGGGGGTCCTATGAAAAATCAATCGTGCTCCATGAAACTATACTAAGCAACTGGTTGTGCAAAGGAGTATAGATATAACAAACAAACTAGATTTTGTTAATGAAGGGTAGATCAAAATGATCCGCAAGTCATGCACGAGAACAAGCGAGGACCAAAGAAAGATGTTTTTGTAGGAAAAAAATTGATGTTCGAGGACATTTTGTCCTATGCATGATTCAGATGTGTGAATGCTTTTTACCAATTTTTGGATTTTTGAACATTTAACCCATGTTTTGGATTCTAACCAACTGTTTTGGATTTTTAACAATTTTTGTGATTTTTTTGAATTTTTGATATTTTGGGAAGAATGTGATATAGAAGAATGATAGTATGCAAGGATACCACAAAAAATCACGGGGAAGCAAAAAATATGCCCCAGGGAGAATAAAAGGTCACCGGGAAGCAAAAATATACCCCAACAAGGTGAAAACGTTAGCAAAAATGACAATTTAAGGCAATAAATCATCACAATGGAGTGTCAACACGTGGCAAGAGGAAAATAGAAGAACATGTTAGTAATCTGGCCATTGAGAAGTGATAAAAATGAATAAATATGGCCATGAGGGTATAAATAGCAAGGTGGGAGGGGTAAAATCCATCGCGGCCCATTATTTTCTATTACACTCCACTATTTTTTGAGAGATATTTACTCTACCTTTTGAGAGAGATGGCGCGAATTCCAGACTACACACATCGTGATGATTGAGTTCAAGAGTTCGGGAGGCTTCCTGCAGATGGTTTTCTGGTAAGTAACACATTTTTTTTGAAATTTTAGTGCATTTATTACTCTTTTTAGCTAGGAGAAGTTAGCGGGTTAACGTTAGCGCAGGCCTTTAGGTACCCTAGTGTGTCATCAAATGTGCTAGGGTGAAAGCCACATGCTTGCATTAAAACAAGAGCAGGAGTATTAAACTTAGTTTAAGATAGGTTAGTGCACACATGTTGGAGATAAAATTTTTTGGGTGGACAAACTTTTGGATTTCTTGCCAATGCTCTGGGAATCTAAGTCCCTTTACTTAACCGGTGCAGTTGCCGTATATGCATGTGCATGAAAAGGTGGATTTCTATGGTGGCCTTTCGACTGGGGATCCAATAGGGACATGCCACTGACCCTGAAGTAAAGCTTACAGATACCTGCAAGAGAGAACTTTTTCTAAAGAGTGGGAAAGGGAAATGAGAAAAGACGTAGGAGAGATAATGCTGCAGGTAGGAAAACAAATTCCCGAACACACTTGTTAGAAGTATCGTCACATGCATTTGTGAGAAGAAACAACTTTGTAAGCATCATTAAGACCAAATGAAATTTGATGAACACAAAGTATCAAGAAATATCTTAGTCAAAGAAACTCCTTCTTCTTGTATTAATTTCTCAAACAAAGTTGTACGTAGTGGAGAAATGGAGGAAATTGAGAAGGGGGGAAATGGAAGAAAATGACTATCTCCTTTGTTCTCTCAAAGTACAATATACTCTTAAGTTTACAAGATCAATCACCAATGGTCAACCCTTTAAATGGGAATGGTGTTACAATTTATAGAACAAGAGGCAACTTGTCATCTTCCTCATGACCCTCCATATGCCTTATTTCTAACTTTAGACTATTCATATTCCTACAAAATATTTAGGTCCCTTTTATAAAATCAAGGCGACTTAATTTACATTATGTTTTTGAAGTCACTTTTAAGTGACTTAAAGGCATATCAAAAAGTGTGAACCCCAACGTGAAATTAGAATATTGGAAAGTGAGAGAAAGTTGGGGGGGAAGAGGAGAGAGAAAGAGAGAGAGAGAAGAAGAAGAGGAGATGTCATTCCCGATAAAGTTTGTTGATCCTCATTGATGGAAAACTCCAAATGCAGTGAAAATCTGAATCTTCAAAT
Source organism: Taxus chinensis (assembly GCA_019776745.2). NCBI lineage: Eukaryota > Viridiplantae > Streptophyta > Pinopsida > Cupressales > Taxaceae > Taxus > Taxus chinensis. The sequence continues at coordinate 91,002,560 of CM034151.1, forward strand.
TCCTTACACACTATGAAAGTCCTTCAAATCATCTCGTGAATGCTTGCCAAGTTGAGTGAAATGTTCCGCTGATGACTGCAACTCCCAGCCTGCATACGATATACTATTTTTAGGGAGAGGTGATTTTGCCTCTTCTCGACCATCATGATGTGATGAAATACCTCATTCGATCCTACGCACACTACCCTTGTCTCAACCGCTTCTCTAGGGTGACTTACTATTTTTATTAAGTGGTCATTTTCATTGTTTTCTACTTTGAACACTCATTCTAACTTCCTCATGATCTGCAATGCTCGTTGCCTTTGTCTCAGCTGCTTTTGATGATGACTTTACAAACATAGCAAGTCTATATAGGAAAACTTACTATTTTTAGAAAGTGTGTTTCTAGTGCTCGATTTGTGACAGAACATAATTTTTTGGACACGTGTTGTCATTATGATCAAACCCTCCAAATTTCACATAGTTTTGCCCACTAGAATGATTGGAAATAAATTTTGAATTTTTGACTTGACAGTGGTTTTGGGCAGGGAGCTACCATGGTAGCCATTAATCGAGCTTGAAATTTATAGGTCTGATTTTAGTCTTTGTTTATGATGAAAACAACTCCATTGTGATAGGTTTTATATTTGGAGCCCATGTGCAAGTTTTTAGTTTGTTTCCATTGTCGGAGTGATGGGAGATCTGACAAATGTGAGCCGACGCATGAAGTGAGGATTTTGTTGGAGCAAATGATTCTAGGTACCATTTAACCTCTTGTTTGTTGCATCTTGATTGTCTTGCAAAATATGAAATTCTGCAAAAGAAAGCATCTCAGTCTGACTTATACTTTGCAAGATATGAGGATTTTTCGATCAGGTGGCTTCGTAGTTATCTGGCGAAAAATCTCCATTTTCTCTTCGTTCTTTGTCATTTCAGTCCATTTTCTCTTAGGCCTGCATATTTCTATCATCCATGGTGTGGAGATTTTGGTGATTATGATGGATCTGGTTCGGATCAACAATGGCGGACCGGGTGTCTAAACAAGCTTAAGCAAAGCCATGACATGGTGAGGAGTTATGGAGGAGAAATGACAGGAAGAAAATGGCTAAGTGCCGGATTTAAATTTTCAAAAAATACACATGGAGGGGTTGGGTGAATTTTTTTATCCCTAACATCCCTTACCTCAGGGACATGAGGGACATAAATTTCCACAGTGGTCAAGAGGATGACACGTGTTCTCGATCCAACGACAGGGGATTTGCTTGATAAATGCACCTGGGGGCTGAAAGCCAGTCACTTGGGTGACCAAAAGACTCCCCATAGGGGATGGGAACATTTTTCCATTTTTGGTGTCCCTTGCCTCAAGGGGACATGAGGGACATCAAATTCCACAGTGGTCCTAGAGCTGACACATGTCCTCAATCTGATGACAGGAAGTTTAAGCTCCAAAAATACACTTAGGGGCTGAAAGTTGGTCATGTGGGTGACCAAAAGACTCCCCATAAGGGCTGGGTGCATTTTTAAAGGGCTGATGTACCTGACCTCTAGGACATCGGGGACATAAAATTCTACAAGGATCCTGGTGCTGACACATGTCCTCCCGATAATTGACTAACTCCTAGACTACCTCCAAGAGGGTGACTTGGAACGATGATAACTTGAGCTCCCGATGGAATTTATTGGAAAAAAACTATATGATTCTGACTAGAAATGGAATTTTTAATCCAATTGTGGGGGTATGATTTCTTTATTCATCCATTTTATCCATGAAAAATCAGAATTGTGATTTTGTATTCCACCCGTGCCTAAGAAAATCTACTTGCAGACCTGATGCGCCAAAGTTTTGTGAGAAATATGATTTCACCATATTGTAGGGCTTGTAATTAAATTTCTAGGGATGTTTTTTTTTACTCCTAAATCCATATGGAGCTCCCAAAATCATCTTCTAAAGCCCAACAATTGGTTTAGGCCTGTGTATTGCCTAGGCTTGTGAACCCTAATTCTAGTGAAATTTCCCCATCTTCTCTGAGACCTTCCAAAATATTCCTAAATAATCTCCACAATATCCCAAGACCTTTGGATCACCTTCACATCCACTTAAGCTCTTCTACTCCACTCCGTGAGGTTGCTCCAGCTTTAGGAAGGACAATGCTAACCCTTCCCACAACTTCATGTAGCTTGCAAATGAACTCCTAAAATCACCTAGGGGGAATGAATGAACTTTCCTAAATCACCTAGGTGGATGAGATAACATTAATCTAGAGGTCACTTGAATTGACTGGATAGACCCGAGGTGTCTTAGAATGATAGGATTTGAAAAATTTAACACTGGGGTATAGTTGTCGTGCTCGAGAATTGTCAATTTCCCTATTGCACATTTGCATGACAACAACACGCTAGCATGAAAATAACAACATGAGCATGAAAATACGTGTGATAGTGTGACATGCATTACGTGCAAATGAGAGCATGAGTGTGAAAACACATTCGCTAGTGTGCAAAGACATGCACTAGCGTCATAGGAGATGCGTTAGCATGAAAAGGGATGCGCTAGCATAGACCCCGACCTTTAGAAGGTTCCAAGAATAATTTTTAAAGATGATAAGAAGTGTTTAGAGGAATGTAGGAGTGATTAGAAGATTTTAGAAAATGTTATTTGAATAAATGATGTTAATTTTTTGTGTCTTGGATGATCCTACAGGTGAGACTACTTACTTTAGTTGTGTACAAGCATCATGGACATGTACGGGCCTATAAGCTGACCTTTTCATTGGGGATTAATTGTCATGCTTGAGGCCACAATTTTATCTTATATTACAAAGTTATCACACATTGTGTTGGATCATATTCTCCTGACTGTGTTAATAAAGAGGTGACACAATGAGATTCAGACATTCTGACTACCCACTAGAGAGATGCTATTGACACTAGAGGATGTGTACCATATTTTCAGAGTACCTATCCATGGTAGTTTGGTTACGTATGATGGGCACCGCATCCAGATTTTAGGACATATCTAGGATATTTTTCAATGAGAGGATATACGTCGACAAGGTATGACAGTGTCCCTGTACAAATGTTTCGAGGGTAGAGGTCTTGTACGCATACCAGTTTATCTCATGGCTCTTATCAGTAGCTAATTACTGCCTGATAAGACCGAGACACACTTTTCATTTGGTTTGATAGGAGTTGTGCATCGACTGATGGTTGGGAAGGTTTTTTCCTGGGGTTAGTACATATTGGCCCACTTATACAGGGATCTGCATTTATAGCCTACATAGGTATAAGTATCCTGAGTCCTACGACTCTGGTGTAGATTTGGGCATGTGATCATATTGCCGTTAGACGCCCATTTGAAGTGTTGCGAGTTAGAGTGCCAGATGAACCATCTTGTATGGGATGGGAGCTAGGAGGAGAGGACATTAGATCTCATATGGAGATACTTCTTACTATATGTGAGCCTTTGATGACTTATAACTACGGATGGCGACCTTGATACCATACCATTTATACTAGTGGCGCGGGGATACTATTTAACTGAGCATTGACGAGGTTGATCACTTTTTGATATGTAGTCGCATGCACATTTTAGAGTGGTACTGAGCAGATAGAGTATAATGAAAACTTGGCATCATCTAGGGTATTCTGGGGGATGAGATATGGTACTCACATAGAGTGCATGAGACTTTTGACTTTGGGCCTCGCATTAGACTGTAGAGAGCAATAGATAGTTATCAGAATGTCATCCCACAACTATGGGATGGACAAGCATAGATAATGGACCCAGATACAACTACAGATAATGGAGTGTGGTATGTGACAATGGTGCCTCGACAGATCACTATTCTATAGAAAATGATAACATCTAGTATAACAACAACAGTAACATGTATCTAAGGTAGAGCACTATGAGATAGGGCTAGATTAGGCTAGCCAGAGGCTGAGACCGAGTTATTGACAGCTCAGGGATAGGGATAGGCACAGGGCCAGGGGCCAGTTCAGCAGGCTCCATAGGTGAAGCCCTAGGTACAGGTTCAGGTGCCTCCTACACAATAGGGTCCACTAATATAGCTAGAGGTGCAACCACAGATGGCACTAGTACAACAAGTACCACAACCACGGGTAAAGATACCTATGTTACAATAGGTTGTACAATTGGTCAATATTTAACAGGGTCTGATACAGGGTCCACCATCAATTCCTAGAGCAGCTAGCCCACATATTGAAGTATGTTGGGGTGATGGGGATGGAGTAGGGGTTGTATAAGGGCCACCACAAATTTACATACCAGTCTCGGGTTTCAAAGCTATTCCAGTAGTACATGAGCCATCAGTGGGTACTTTGCAGTTTGAGAGGGACATGGCCCTACAACGTGGTGATATAGCATTCATTACAGTACAGACCCTGCATCGACAGGTAGAGAAGAGCTCTACAGATCAGGTTGACCTTAAGAAACAGTTACAGCAAGCCATGATAGAGAGGGAACATGTGACGGTTGTGTGAGGTTAACTCGTGATAGAGAGGACCCAGTGGGTAGCTGAGAGGAATGAGTTACAGGCTGATGTAGCTAGACTGATAGTAGAGTGTTAAGTTCTTTATCATGTAGTAGTAGCCAAAGGTGTCGCAGATTTAGTATATGATTTCACATCAGCTATAGGTGAGGCTGGGTATTATAGAGCTTTTTATCATGCAATAGTTCTAGAGGCACACTGGGCCATTCCCTACAGTCAGATTGTAGGAAGCTAGTCGAGGTCTAGATCACACAAAACCTCGAGATCTACTAGATTAGTACAAATGCCTTCATCGAGCCATATTTCTCCACCCAATCATAGGCCAGGCAGTCCTGGTGTTGTTGAGAGTCAGGGTTGACCATTCTATGTATTTATTTTTTATATATGCCTCATGATGAAGGCATATTTTTGATCAGATGTATATGTATGTTTTTTAGTATGCTTCGAGATGAAGGCATATTTTTGATCCATGCCCATGATGGCATAATTTGTATTTGATGTATATCGAGACACTTTTGTATATGGACATTGATGTTTTACATGGATATATGATGATGAAATCTTATGATTTATCACATTTTGTTTTATGACATAACATGTTATTCCATGTTTTATTTGTGATGTTGTGGAGGGGGGGAAAATAGTCCCTATTGTCTCATTGATGATATTATATGATGTTATCTTAGCATACATGTTGATTTTATTTCCATGATAATTTAGGTTTGCATTTTATTGATATGTGATGATGTTATAGATGTGATGATATGAATGTGAATGATGCAAACACACAATGTACAATTAATCTAATCAAGTAAAGAACAAACTAATTTAAAAAACATGTAATACAACACACTATATGTACAAGCAAGAAAACATAACTTTGTTTTTGTGGAACGATTTTGATACGTTTTGCATTTTTTTTGCATTTTCGTGAGACATTATTATATTGTTTTTTGGTGATACCTATTTGAATGTTTTTTACATTTTCCAAGAAAATTTTGAAACTACAGACAAGAAAATGGAGATGTATGGATGCCCCCATTGATAGATGGGAATGTACAAAGACAAACTCCACACATATATACAAGAATAGGATCATTCGGATCATGGCCACAAAGGATAGACTCAAAAGGATATCAAACATAAGTGAAACACTAATCTAGGAAGAAGCGATCATGCCCCCAGGTATGATATGTTTGTGAACAATGAATCCTCCTACGGTGTCAAAAACCGGTTTTCACCAAAGGACTTGTCCAAAGTGCCAGCATTGCATGGTTTTCACTCGTGGATGAATTTATTTCTCTTTACTTTTCCTGTTTCTTTTTATAATTTTTATACTTTTTTATTTTTGAAGAACCCCCATGCTTAGGCGTAGAAATTCTTGAGATGCATGACATTCATAGGTTCTCAAAGTTCATCACATTTAGATAGGAAAGTTTATATGCACTTGAACCAAACTTAACAGCCACAACATATGGTCCTAACCAATTAGGTTAAAACTTACCTTTCTTGTCATGATCTTTTGTGTTGAACTGATTTTCCTTAAGAACTAGATCACCTACCTCAAACTGGCAAGGTATGATTCATTTTTTGTAGCTCTAACACACTCAATTTTGATACACTTTAAGGTGATCTAGTGCATGGAGGTGTTTTTCATCAAGTAACTCTTGCTCAGCCACCTAGCGACTTTATAGTCCTATCTTTGTCTAGGTAGTCTCTCAAGGATATTCATAATGAGGGAAGCTCAATCTCCAAGGGTATAATGGATTCAATAATAAAGACAAGAGAATATGGTGTTGTACTGTTGGTGTGCAGATAGATGTCCTATAATCCCAAAAGGCGGGATGGATCTGAAGATGCTAGTTGCAGCCAGTTTTGCTGACCATTTTCTCCATGATGCAAACAAGAGTCTTGTTCGAGGCTTTTTCCTATCCATTACCTTGAGGGTAATAGGGGGTTGACCATTTTTGTTGGATTTTCAATCATTGGCACAGTACCTTCACTTTACCATTGTCAGATACAATGGCAGAAGGGATGTTGTAGTGGAAGATGACGTGATTCATTATAAAATTTGAAATTTGTGCACTGGTAACATAAGTGAGAGGAGAAACCTCTACCCATTTAGTAAAATACTCGATGGTGGTTATGATATGATTGTGTCCATTTGAGTAAGTCGGAGTGAGCTTCCCTATGAGATCTAGTCCCCATTTAGAGAATGGCCATGGTGTCATAATTGGTTGCAAAGACTATGTTGGAACATGTATTAGATTGCCATGTTTTTGACATAGTAGACATTTTTGTACATACTAACAACAATCAGTTTCCATAGTAGGCCAATAATAGCCCACTCTCTAAAGTTTCTTAGCAAGATCCATTCCAATTATATGTGCCCTAAAAATGCCTTTGTGCACATCTTTGACTGCCAAGATAGATTCTTCCAAGTTAAGACAACAGAAAAGATTCCCATCATAGCCTTAACGATAGAGAGTGCCCCCAAGTAGGGTATAACGAATTATGTGTTGGATAAGGTTACATTTTTTATAATGGATAATGTTAGGAGGAAAGGTTCCATCATGTAGGTAGTTATAGATATCAAGGTACCAGGGGGTTAAGGGACCACCAACTTCACATGTTAGGCAAGATTTTGGCATGTCATAGGTAGGTGTTGTAAAATATTCCACGAAGAATGACATGTCATTGCTACCTAGTGGGATACGTAACAAAGATCCAATTGTGGCCATGGCATTCGTTGAGTAATTATGTCCCCTACATATCTGTTGGAAGGTGGTTTACATAAAGAACTACTCCAAAGTATCAACAAGTTTCTTGTAATGGACGAGCTTCTCATCCTTGACTTTACATTCATCGTTTACTTGCTTGATGATCAATTGAGAATCACCAATAACATTAACCTATTTGATATCCCACCTTATAGCAATTTTCAGTCCTGTAATGAGGGCTTCATACTTGGCTATATTGTTAGTACATGGGAAGCCAAGTCTAAAAGCTTGAGGAATTAAATAACTTGTAGGAGTGATAAGAACCACTCTTGATCCTAAACCATGAAAGATAAATGATCCATCAAAGTACATTTGCTAAACAACAGATTCCTCAATATACATCATAAAAGCATCTGAAAGATCCAGATTCAATGATTCTATTCCAGGAAAAGGGTCTTCTGCTAGTTGATCCACAACTACTTTCCCTTTGACTGATTTCTGGTTAATGAATTTTATATCAAACTCACTGAGCAAGATGATCCAATTGGCCATCCTCCTAATAAGCGCAAGTTTGGATAAGAGATACTTAAGTAGGTCAACTCTTGATGTAAGCCTAGTCTTATGGTTCAATAGATAGTGACAGAGTTTCTGGAATGTAAACACAACGGTCAAGTAAGTCTTTTTAATTTATGGATAATCGAGCTCATAAGCAATCAACGTGCAACTAAGGTAATAGAAGGATTCTCTTTTTGATTCAAATCATACTGAGCTAGAAGTGCACCTATAGAAAATTGAGTGGCTGAAATATACAATAGCAAGGGTTTGCCTGGGGTAGGTGGCATAAGAATAAGTGGTTTGGCAAAATACTCCTTGAGTAAGGATAATTCTTGTTGTTGTTCAGGACCCCAATGGAAATCAACATCTTTCTTGAGAAGATGTGTGAAGGAATGACACTTATCAACAAGTAAGGATATAAATCTACGTATAGTTTGGGTCTTACCATGCAAGTTGCGTAACTGCTTGAGGTTCTTGGGAGGAGGCATATCTGTGATAGTTGTGACCTTGTTGGGTCCACTTCAATTCCTCCCCTTGAAACAATGAAGCCTAGTAATTTTCCTAATAGCACCACAAAGACATACTTATTTGGGTTGAGTCTGACCTTGTAATCTTTGAGACGTTGAAAGATACTATAATGCCCATTAAAACAAACCACTTGAGACCCAAGAAACAACCTAGGGTTAGTTTAGGAAAATTATGGAATAATTTTTTTTGTTTAAAAGAATCTACAACCAGGTTACAAGGCAACAGTTGTCACTAACAAATTCTAGAACAATTCTAATCCACTAGAATATAATTTTCTCTTATTAACAATTATTAGAGTCACAAGGTCCAAAATTTAGGATTAGAAGTGTCAATTAGGTTCAAAGGGTAAATTATCACCATATCCACTCTCTAACAGGTTTATAGATTCAACTTAATTTTTCTCACACTTAACACATTCAAAATTTCCCTAAATCATTTCTATTGGATAGGAAATTTCCTCACCTTTCCATTGATATAAAGAAGGCCACCTAACTCCTCATAAAACTCAAGTTATGGGCCGGCAGGCCTTGGGGTGAAATTTTTCCCCCAAGAGTGGGCCTGCAGGCCCAGGGATGAAAATTTCAAAAAAGGGCGGGTTAGTGGACCACGGGGAGACTTTTGAAAAAAATTCCTGCACAGGGGTAAAAACCATTTTTTCACCCACACTCCCATGGGTCCAAAGAGGACACGTGATGCCCTCTAAGCCAAAGCGGGGAAAAAAATGAGGAAAGGCGGGGCAACGAAGTAACTCGAGAAAATTTGCTAAAGGGGGAGGTAAAAGGGTTAAGTTGCACATGCGGGCCCGCGCATTCATGAAAATGATTTTTTAAAAGCAAAGGTGGGGATGCGGGGCTGTGGAGAAATTTAGGAAAGTTTGCCAGCATTAGAGTAAAACGTTAAGTTCCAAAATCCTCCCGTGCCTCCACCGAGAGACGTGGCAGCACCCGATTGGCTGCGGGTTGACAGGGCTGCGGGGAAATTTATAAACAAATTCCAAAACTATTTTCTCAAAAAATATTAAGTTGTGAGGGTTCCGCTCCTCGGCTGTGCCATGTGGCAGCCTTTGATTGGCCGCAGGCCGGCAGGGCAGTGAAGAAAATTTCAAAAAAATTCCCAAATTTTTTCTAAGTTTTTAAAGGAAAAAATTTGGGCCACGGGCCTGCCAAGGAAAATTTTCCCAAAATTTTCCACCAAGGAAGGAAAACTTCAGAGGGCCATAACTTTTGATAGAGAGCTCAGTTTTGGGAAAACGAAGATTTCTGGAAAGCTCTCGACGTTCTCTTTGCATAGGGATCATTAATTTTAGATTTTTATAAACGTTAAGGGGTTAATTTTAAGAAAACAACCTGCATGATTTTTAAAAGCAAATTGGTAAATTTTAACTTATAAATTTTATTCAATTCGATCTTCTCCTTCACTCAACATGCCAAACAGACATGGAGGATTGTTCTAAGAAATTTTTTAGGATGTATTGGAAGGTAATTTTGCTTAATTGATTTCCAATTTTAATTTTCCAACATTTGACGAAAAAAAAACTGCAAAATTTTCCTTTGTTCAATTTGGAAGGTTTCGTAAAGATTTCTTAAGAGTTTTTAGTTTGTATGGGGTCATTTTGGTCATACTAAGTTCAACTTAATGTTTCATTTTATTGTTCTTTGTTTCAGAGGTCATTCTGTGTATTTTGAATAAAAATCTACAGAGTTTACAGTGAAACAAAATAAGATCTATACTTGCACACAAACAGATTTATTTCCATTTACCAAACTTTAAACTATGAATTCATTTCCAACTCTAATGTATAATGTTAAGTTGTTCCACATCTAGTTGTGCAAAAAGCCAAAATGTAGATTCTAAATTTTCCAATCATTCATTTCACAAAACAGATTAATACTTTTTCTTCAAACGTATTTATTTCTTCCAATTTTCCAAACCGAGATATCAAATACAAAGTTTAAATATAAAAAATCCATGTTGAACAAGGTAAGACAACTTCCATTAATTCAATGAATCTATTTACAATTCTTTTCATATATATTTTCAAAATACAACGTATAGAATACATGTCTTTCTTTTCTAATAACAGAACTGAATACAAAGCATAACTCTTTTACATTTTAAATTTCAACTTTCATAATCCATTCAACATCTTTCCATTTCAAAAAATTTACAATTTCATCCACTTCAAAGTGGGAAAGGTTACAAAATAATTCTCATAAGGGACTGTCAGGACTGTCTTCTTTTCTCAGCTCCAGGACAAAAACATGCATTCTTCTCATTCTTCCAATTTGATCACAACAAAGGCAGGGGAAAGGCAACACTCTCAACCCAACCAAGACATCCAATGAAGAGGAGAAGCCATCCTTCTTTATTAGCCCCTGATCCCCAACCACAATGTAATAAGAAATGTATTTCAACACATGACAACAACAGGCTTCCACATCACACAACAATCTTTCAACATGCACATTTCAAATTAAAAAAATATAGTTCAAACAAAACAATAGTTTACAACTACATTGAAACATTAAGACAGAACTCAGGATTCATCATGCAAGCTAAAGGAGAAAGAACTATGGGGGAAACTTCTTATGCCTCCCAATGGGAATGGGGCATCCACCTGTAACAAACTGCCAATATAAAACATCTCCAATATATCCTTATGCCCCCCACAATCCCTCTTTATGCCCCCCACAAAGTAAGAAATGCAAGCTATTTCTTTTCCATGGTGGATCCCAATCCCAAACTCCCTCCACAAGAATTCTAATGCCAATGACATTCCCTTATACTCCCCCCCACATGGATTCCCCATAGCCTTCTCCTACACCATTCCTAGGCAGTCTATCTAACCAGCGAACAAACACACAAAACATTCACCATTCACACAAACATAAAAAGAAATAAAAGCATATATGAAGAGCTAAGCTCCTACCTCTCCATAGTAGATTTTGTTCCAAAACCACAAGCTTTCAATGCCAAAAATGCAATCCCAAAATCAACAATGCCCAAGTATGAAATGCTCTCCAATCTCCTCCAAAATCAACAAGAGCTCCAAACAGCCAAGGAAAATTCACCCCAAGGAAGCATTCCAAAATTTCAACAACCCAAAACAAAGAAAAGAGTTTCAATTTTATAGAAGAGGGAAGAGAAGATGATGAGGTGGATCCATGTAGGATGCCACATCACACATCCTCAACTCCAACACAAAAGTCAAATTCATTCTCCAAAGCACAATAAAGAGGTGGGTGAATAATATGACAAATAAACTTACACACTCAAAAAATCCCACACCCCAAAGGACCGAATTTAATAAAATGTAAGAAGAGTGCAATTAAAACTTACAATTTATATTGACAACTATATCATCATCGTATAATGTCCATTTTCAAGGTCTACTCACAATATCCAAAATCACATGTCCAAACAACATTCATAATATATTCATGTCAAATAGTATATCATCATCCACATATGAAGTGTCTCTAATAATCATCACGCATCATCACTAAATCAATATCAACAATAATCCATGGTCCAACATCTAACATCATACTAAATCAAAACCATAATAATGTCCATAATGTAATCAACAGTATCAAGATCAGTATCAAAAGGTGTCAAAGGGAAGTGGCCACTAAAGATACGTCATAGAATCTCTTAATGTTCTTCTCTAGTCCTGGACTTTCCCAATATGTCATCAACATAGTCTTCGATTATATCATTCAGAATGTCATGGAAGATGACAAGCATGCCCCTTTGATAGGTTACGCTTGCATTCTTGAGGCCGAAGGGCATGACTTGGTAACAAAATGTACCCCACGTGATAGCAAAAGTAGTCTTATGTTGGTCTTATTCTGTAATTTGGATCTAGTTATAGCCTGAAAAGCCATCCATAAGAGATAGCATTTCGTAACCTGTTGTTGAATTGACAATCATGTCAATGTTGGGAAGAGGAAAATCATCTATTGGACATGCTTTGTTAATGTCTCTAAAATCCGTACAAATTCTCATATCAATGGGTTTCTTTTAGATAAGTACTATGTTAGATATCCACTCTAAGTAGTCAATATGTCTAATAAACCCCACTCCTAACAATTTGTCTAGCTCCTCCTTGACCAAAAGAGCTACACGAGGATGCATTTTTCTTAATTTTTGCTTGAATTATTGGCAGATTCGTGTACAACCAAGTTATGTACTACTAGTGAAGGATCCAATCTAGGCATGTAGGTATAAGACCAAGTGAAAAAATATGAGAATTCACAAAGGAGTATGACAAAAGTCTTTTGTTCTTTTGATGAGAGAGAAAATCCTAGCTTAATCAGTATGGGATGATCTTTAGTGTCAATATTTATATCAATGGTCTCCTCCACTAGTAATTTAGATCCATCTTCCATACGCATAGGATCAAGGGTGGGTTGAGATCTTGTTCTAAGGGCGTCACGACAATATTTTCACCCTTATAGTGATCACTTTTTGTATCCATTTTAGAGTTTTCAAATTACACGTCCGATAGTGCCTCAAAGAGGTGCTCATTATGAGACTTGTATTTTTTATTTTGATGAGGCTTTTTTGAAGTTATCTTTCCCTCATTATCTTTCTGATTTTATTGACCACAAAACTCAGCCTCCTCCCTGAAGTACACGTATGTGTCAAAATCAATAAAGAAGCCTTTTTGTGATCACCAATAGGAATATCATCTCGTGGACCCATAAATTCACCAATTGCTTCATCATTCTAGAAGAATTCAACTGATACGTGTTGTTGTTGGTACCAATTCACAAGGGAAGGATAAAAAAGGTCTAATGTAGGAATAATAGGGGATATGGTGAAGATAGATGTGTCAGGAAATAAGTTAGTAAAGGCAAGGTTTTCATAGAGACTACAATGGTAATTTTTTTCGCTGTCATAATTGAAAGAATTATCATCACGCTTAGAAGAAGTAACTTCGACTTTCAGGGGATGGGACCCATATGGTCGAATGTCGATGCCATATTTTTCCATCTTTTGATGCAGTGTTGGAAGAGGTTCCAACACACCTTGCTCGTCAACACCACATCCATATCCTTGGTAGCTCACATCGTACATCATCTTATTTGGGATGGCATACTTGGGAGCTTAATAGCAAGAAGCCATCTCATTATACGGAGATTAGGATATAGGAGCATTAAGAAGTTTCTCGTCTACCAACATGCCACTAGGAAGAAAAGTGTCAATATTGTAATGTTCCCGAGACCATTGAGGATGATAGCTATTCCTACCACATCTTTTTGGTGGTAGGGGTATATTGGAGATAAGGAGGTCCTGTTAGAGGTTGTATTCTCTGCAGCCTATAGGGAGGACCTCCATGTCTCATGTAGAAAATGGGAAAAAAATGTGAAAGCACCATATTTTTGTGCGCAAAGTGTATCAAGATCAATATGGGAGGCAAGTTCCTAGGACTGAACTTGTACAACTATCTCTAGAGAAGGACACTCATATATAGAGGGGAAATAACCAGATAATGCCCTACAATGTGCAAAGGGTTGTGGATCCCTAAGAATGGTAAGTGTCTTTCCTTCATGAGACAATTTTATACATTGATAGTAGGTGGAAGGCACGACATACAGGGTATAAATCCATGGGTGGCTGAGAAACAAATTGTAGGGTAGTTCCAAGTCCAAGACATGGAACAAGGTATCATTAATAGTAGGCCCAAATTCCATGGGAAAATTGATGGTACCAGACAACTGTCATTTTGCATTATCATATGCCTTGATGGTAATGATATTAGGCTTAAGTTCTGCATAAGTGTGTCCCAGTTGTCTGATTAGTTTCTAGCTATGGATATTCAAATCAAATCCATTGTCCACAAGCACTCTCTTAATATTTTTACGATTCATAATAACCTCTATGTACAAGGGGATGTTGCGGTTATGGCCATCCATTAGAGTCTCAAGATGACTTAAAGTAATGTGTTCAAAAGGAGTAAAGTGTGCAACCAAGGGTTAGAAGCGTGTAGGATCAATATGCATAAAAAATCTTGACCCTTGAAGGGTTTTGTAAAGGATGTCCTTATGAACACTGGACATTTTAAGAAGATATACAATAGAAATCTTAGCAGTAGTCTTCTCTAGTTGTTCAAGGAGATCATAGTGACTATCCCGAGGAGTAGGCAAAGAAGGTTATGGGATAATAAGACGAGTGTGTCATGTTTCCACAACACACATTTGTGTCTTAATTTTAATAGTGTTCACTTTCTTAGTAATAGGGTGAACACAACCAATAAGAGAATCAAAAGGATTAGTTGTTTCACCAAAAATGTAATTCATTCTTGTTTTGGGATGATTGCGCCTTGATCTGAATTTTTATCCCCTTGTTTATGTTTGGGAAATGGCTCTTTGATAAATCCCCAAATTTTTATTAGTAGTTTTACTTGGGTCCTAGTGAATCCATTTCAACCTTCCCCACTATTTATAAGGTCTTGGATGAAGTGTTTTAACTTCAAACACTTTTACTGTGATATGAACCTTAACACGATGAAAGTAGCAATACTTGTAGTATTTATACTAGGGCGATATTTACAACATCATCAACATAATGTGTAGAAGCTTGGGAACCTAACCATGTTCACAATGTCTAACTACTTTTAGGATTGTGGATAATGAGTTTGAAAGGGGAGTGAACACTCGATGTTTGATTTCTGGTGCAACTGGTCCTTTGGATTAATTTCAAAGGAGTATTATTTTGGATGACTTGCACACGTTTGGAATCTGTGATTCCATCACCTATGACATTCTTGTTTTTATTAAAGAATTTAGGTTTGTATTTGGGTTTGAATTCATGGTGATATTTTTGAAAGGGATTCAAAGTCCCTTTAGTCAATAAAGCCTTCTCATTTTGACTACCTTTTTCTACAACCTCCTCAAATGTACTCATAGAATGCATTTGCAAATGGAAAGATATTTCAAGGTGGATGATTTGGCATACAAAGATACTAACTAGTTATTTCTTAGGGATTGATCAGGGGAAGCGACTAGCTAACCCTCACCATTTTTGGAGGGAACCAAAAAAGTTCTCAATGTTTCATTGTTTGGCATTACACAAATCTAACATGGTAATATCACTTTCCATATTGAATGAAAATTGGTGCACAAACTTTTCTACTAACTCAGATGAATTTAAAAATAGTACCCTTTGGTTTGTGGAGAAATCATTCATGAGCTTGTCCTGCAAGGCTCCATGGAAACAAGCGAACGAGATAATTATCATTGTATGCGACTTCTTGGAAAGCCATGAAGAAGTCTTTTACATGATTAGATCACCTTTTCCCCTATATTTATTGAATTTAGGGAATTCAAAGTGAGGAGGAAAGGACATGCGTAGCATTACCCGATCAAAAGGATAAGGACAAAGTTCTTTCAAATTGGTACTTTTTGTTATTTCCTACATTGCTTTCATGTAGGATCGTAAGGACATTCTTCATCGATTTCCACTTTGGATCGAATATTTGGCCACGTGAAGGGAGGCCGAAATATATACGTAGTTTGACTTTGATGTCTCACCTCTACAGTTTTCCATGTAAAGATCATTATACGCAACCTTAGGTTTCTCTTGACATGGATCTCTAATTGTGTCCTTGTGGATATGGGAGGCTAGATGTGCCATTTGATGACTAAGGGTTTGGATTTGATTTTGTAAAGTAGCCTTGTCGTTATGGGGTCCATATTGATTTTCACGCAGAGGTGTTTGTTGATAATCCTCCTTCTCTCTCCTAATTTCTCGGTTTATTTTAAGGGGTGATAGGCGATAGCCACCGTTGTTTCTAAGAGGTACTTCTTCATTTTTGATTCCTTTCCTCGAAGTAGAAGCATGTCTAGGTTTCAATATTTTTCGATAGTGGGATTAGGATGTTCTACTTCTTATGCTCCATGAATCATGTTCATAAGAAGAGTATGTTTGAATTTAGGTGGTATTTTAGCCCTTGATTCCACTACTCTGGCTAGAACTTGGTCTCGATTTTGAAAGAGGTAATTATGCATACGAGCCGGGTTAAACTCATAGTTTTTGTGATGAGATTTGGCCTCGTTGCCACTATGGTCTATCATGTTTTCCTCTTCAAACAAAGGGTCTAAATTTATGTTTTCAAAATTATTAGATCCCATTCTTTTATGTCTCATTCTGGTAAGAGGAGGCATATGATTTTTTTTCTAAGTGTTAATAGATGTGTAACAATATCACAAATAACCTAGACAAAAACCAACAGCGTAACCTCACAAATAATCACAAAGAATACCCTAAATAATGCACTAAAGAATGTCATAGTCCACTACAAAGAATGTCCCAAAAAGGGAGAAAGAATATATAACCAAATACCACTAATGAAAGAATATCTCAAGGAAATAATATCCAATAAAATCCCAAACAAGGATCAATCGTGAAAGAGCCTACTCCCTATGTCTAATAACCTATCTCAATGGTTGTTCTGATCAGATACCAACACAATTTCAATATGTAAATCAAGTTTTTATAAAAACAAGATTTAAACACTAAAGGAGGTTTGAGGTGATGTGAATACCGTAACAATGTAAAGTATATGCTCTAAACTCAATTTAATATAAATAAAGTCTAAGTGTTGGAAATGGAGGTTACAAGTGTGGGCAGCGTAACAATACTTCTTGGATACTTTTAATCAAGTTTTTAAGAAAAAAACAAGATGTGAGTATCAAAATAGGATTGACATAATGCGAACAATGTAACGGAAACACCTTCCAATACTTAGGGCAATGTTTGAATTAAAAACTAGGTCCAAGTATATCAATGAATCAATACAATGCAAGCAACATAACAAGACAATTGAGACACTTATATCAAGTTTGTGAAAATAAGATGTAAGTATCACAAATGTAGTGCTATGATATGAGCAGTGTAACGATGCAAAGGGTAAATCAAGGTAGGATCACCTAGCTACAATGAGATAACTTGATATGGGTATAAAGATGAGGTTTACTAAAACATGAGGACGTACCAGCACACTTTCAACACTTAACATTATTTTTGTAACATGGTCATGTAAGTGAATACAAAAGTGGTGGACACAATTATTTTTGGCAAACACTACGTATATGTCCTCTTTTGGTCCAAAATACCAACAAGAGAGCAAGGGAGGTAGAACAAATGGTGATGAAAAATACTTAGCCTAACTTTGGCAGAGTTTCGCCTTGTTTTAAAAAAAGGTAGAAACTAAGACAAAGTGATGCCTTA
This sequence comes from Taxus chinensis, assembly GCA_019776745.2. Taxonomy (NCBI): domain Eukaryota; kingdom Viridiplantae; phylum Streptophyta; class Pinopsida; order Cupressales; family Taxaceae; genus Taxus; species Taxus chinensis. The sequence goes on from CM034151.1 coordinate 91,020,090, forward strand.
TAAGTTTCATGATAAATGTCATGCGGCACAAACTTCAATCAACTCTCCCCTTGTTCGACCGATAAGTTTTTAACTCCGAAGAAGTTATTGCTTTGTGAAATCTCTTTAGAACATGATGGATAAAGTCAAGTTGGCCCCAATGCCAAATGGCTACCTATGGCTTTTGTTCTCAACACTCACCAATACTTTCTTAAGAGAGGTACGCTTTTTAAAAATAAATCTTAGACAAAGGACCACTAGCCCACAATCAAATTAATGAACGGGGTCTCATACAGACAACTTGAAACATTCCTCACATATTTTTGCTCTAGTCAAGTAGGTAGTGGGGAACTTCCTGTTTGGTCCACCAATTCCCTTAAGGTGTGGAATACTTTGGGGTTTCTATGGTAATCCTCATAATGATTTTTATGGCTTATGCCAAGATACTTCCCACAGTTCAAAGTGGATGGGTTTTAAACCTTAACCAAACCTGTAAATACAATGTTTTGAATAAATGGTGTGTTTTTTAATCTTTGAGCTTAATTTGGTTTAGGACACCATTGGAAACCTACAAAAATGTCATTAGTATTTTTTTGATCAAATATTTGAATAATCCTCAGGTTGTACACACAAAATATTTAGTAGTTTTCTTATAAAAAGTGAACCAAGGTTGCTTTTGGTTCTCAAGATTGTCCAAGGACGTAAGAGAATAGAATATAAAAGACTTGATCCAACTAGATTAGAAAATAGAAAACTTAAATCAAATGACTATAAAAATGCTTTGTAAAATATTTATTCCCTTAACAATATAAATTATGGACTTTCCAGGTTAATCTAAATGTTATAAAATAAGACTAAAGTTTCGTTTGATTCTCAAGATCACCAAAAGGTGTAAGAGAAGAGCATACACAAACATTAGCCTAACTTAAGAAAATCATGGAAATAAAAAATTCATCAAATAATTAAATATGCTAGATAATTAATTCAAATCAAAACCTGTAAAATAGAAGCTAGAAAAACATGCAAAAATAACATAAAACACCAACAATTAGATTCTTGAATTTCTTGAAATCTAAGACAAAATTTTACACAGAATGTAAATGCAAGGCACTATGGAAACATGTGAGTTTCAACGCTAGCACGGGGGTAGCATAAATAAAATGTGTGATTTTTAATGCTAGGGCAAGGATTTTGGTGGAAACACGTGGGTTTTAATGCTAACACAAGGTTTCTTTTAAAAAATGCAGAGAAACAATGGCACATGAGCTTCCCTTTATGTAGAACGGTGAAAATATAGAGATGGTAATGCAAGGAAAAGGAACAACAACGCATGAGTATTGACTCTAGAATAGGATAGAGTAATGGTGGCGCAATAGAATAAACGATAGCATGTGAAGATTGTACAAAATGCAATTAGATTTAACATAGACGCAAGGCTCCTATGTGTCTTCACAAATGTAGGAATTTGAGAAAATTTTCATAAAGATCAAATATTTTCTGATTAAGTTCAAATTTTACATGACCTTTCCTCCTTCTCACCTACAGGGGACAAACAAAACATGCCAACTCATAAAATTTTTAGGAAATCCAAACTATTTTAACACGTGCACAAGAGGTTAGTATGCAAAAATGAAACTAAACTATGAAAACTTAAGAGAAATGCACATGAGACAAAGAAGTGTCCCACCAGACAAGTCAATCTGTGTGCATATAATAAATTAAGTTAATGAAAGGAAATTAACACCAAGTTGTATCCTAACCTAGCTAATCTACAAAAAATACCATGGTAAAGTTAGAAAGAGAAAGATAATCTACATGTATCCAACATTAAAACATTAAATACAAAACAATCCCTTTTAAATTTGGATGTGATTTTTATGTGTATGATTTCTCTTAGTATGAACCTATCTTGATCATAAGAAATCAAATGAGTTTTATCTCAAAATGAAGAAATAATCTCACCAAAATGGCTTAATGGCCATGTTTGGATCTTCCTTTACTAACAAATGAGAAGAATCGATATAATAATGAATAATCTTTTCAAGAAGAAAATTCTCTTATCATGTGCATAATAAAATCACTAGCAAAAGTGTGGTGTAAATTTGAGAGGGGGATACTAGGTTCTTATATATAGATTTCCAATTTGGGAGAAGCTACAATCCCATTGAATGTGGAATAAAAGATAAAGTAGACTTAGAAGGGATAAACAACTTAAGAGGGAATTTATTAGTGATTAGCAACTCATGGGAGTTGGAGATGATTTAATTAATCAACTAGGATTAATTAGTACACCAAGATAAGCTTAGAAAGCCATTTGGAGGTGATTTATAGGGAAATTGGTAGAATTTGGAGGATTTTTAAGAGGGATTTAAACAATAAGAGGGTTTATTGATTAAATAGAAGATTAAAAAGCTTAATTTAACTAATGATAGTTGATTAAAATAGGATTATAACTAATGAAGTGTCATTAATTGACATCCATAATGAAAGGAAATTGCAGTTAATTAACAAAGTGTTTTTAATTGGCCGAGATGAAGGGGAATGTTTGTTAATTATCAAGAAATCTCTAATTATAACTAAATTGATGGGAAAGATGATAAACGCAAGTGGTGTATTGCTAGGAAGATACATAGTGGCTAGGTATTTTAGAAGAGAATATTTGCAAGGTGGGTGCATTTGAAGCAATTGATGTAAGGATACTTGAGAAGCCTTAGGAGCCATGAAACAAAATATAGCATGTAAAAGAAGGATCCAAAGGACCGATCACGAGTGGGGTTCACCAAATGATTTTTAAAAAATGAAATATTAAAACTGATGTTAAACCCTTAGGATATTTCAGAGTCACATATAATAGATAAAACACTAAAGTAAAGATATGAAACATGCAATAAGTAAAGTAAACTTGAAACCCTAAGTGCAAGAGAGAGGATAGATGGCTTAGATGATTTCTCAATAAATCCCGAAGTGTGCTAGGATGGAAAATGGCTGAATAGGAGGAAGAATATGTAGCACCCACACTCAGAAAATTGCAAAACTATCGGAATAAGCTAGACCAGGGCGCCTGGAACAAGACTGAAACACCTAGATGTCAAGAACTTCTGATAGGCACTTGTGACTGCAAAAATACTCAAAAATTTATTTTTGTTGTGTCATACAAGTGTCATTAGAATTTTTTGTTTGTCCCCTGTATGTCCTGGAAGATCGCAGAGTTCACCTATAACCTACAAAACAAATGATCTTCTGTAAAACCCCAAAACACTTCAAATACTGAAAAGAAAAAGATGAAAATGGGGAGTCAGACTGACCCTAACAGTCACCCGACAGAGTGAACTTATGACCGAGCGGTGCGCTACATCTTAGACTTTGTGTAATTCTATGTGCATGTGTGTATAATTATAACCTAGGAATCTCTTGTGCAAGATGAATCAAATAGCGAGAAATAGCCAGATGTAGCAATGTAAGTAGATGTGTGTAGGGAAAAATGAACTTCCCCTCCTATGTGTGTATGCAAAAAAACATAGTCCCTTGTCCCTTGAATGAAGCTAGTTGGATGCAACCTTAGGTGGTGATAGTAAATGCTTAGAGCTTGGTCATTTATTATGATCACATAGTTTTATATTTATATAATTCCCTTGTTTGAATTTCATAATTGAGAACTAAAAGGCCAACCCATAAGAAAACAAGATGACCAAAAGATAAAAGAGGCCCAAAAGAGGCAAGTAAGATAGAAATAGGTTGGGGGTGCCTTGGCGTTGGCGTCTTGGTTAGGCGCCGGTGTCCAAAGCCAAGAAAAATAAAGCTGTGAAGGTCAAACTGGGAAGTGAGGTGTGCAATACCACAGAGAAAACAAGAAAGAAAGAAAATAGGCCAAATATAGATGTCAATTACTACTTTTATCACTTAGGAATCATATGAATACTAGTATGTGATTAAAACCTAAAAATGTACCCAAGTGAGTGATTTAGTGTCTACACCACCCATGTAGAGAAAGTACATGGGAAAATGAAAGCTTGTCCTTGGTACCATATGGCACAAATCATAGAAAATCAAATTCCTTAAGAAGGCAGCAAAGCAATTAAGATAAAAAAAAATAAGTGCATGTGATCCTAACAGAACACCATATACACAATCCCTAATTCTTTGAAATTAAAACAAGGTTGGAAGGTAAAGCCTTGAGAGTCCTCAAGATTAGGAAAGGAGACACGTGGTAGAAAATTGAAATATGAAGGATTACCATGCAGTGTCAGTGATTGTCACTCAAGGTTCTTAAGAAGGTTGAAACCAAATAAGGAGATGAAATGTAGACCATGTGAACATGAGTGCCTGAGGGGAACTACCCTGTTAAATTTGATGACCTCCTAGTCATCACTCATATTTCCAATTTGATCCCATAATCAATGCAAAGGGGACACATGGATTCAATCTCAGGTGGGAATCATTGAACAAGATCACCAATGAGTATTAGACAAGCATAAAAATCACCCCTTAAATTAAAATTTACATCCTCATGGTTATCAATTGTGTAAAACAGCCAGAGAAGTTTCAACCTATCATAGATTTTGATCTACAACTATAAATCAAGAAAAATTAGTCTTGTTGGAAATATCTTGAGGTATAATTCAATCTGAGACTAGTTTTGAGTCATTATTATCCATGTTTTAGAAGTGAGGACTTTTCCTTCACTACCATGCACTCTCCTAATAATAGGTGTGCCCAAATATAGATTACATACATGCCTTCTTACAATAGCTAATAATAGACCATCCTATAAATAAGAATATTTTAATCCTAATAATAGCCTACATGCTTGTGTTGCATATTTATTCTTCAAAAATAGCCCTTGCTTGGTCGCCAAGTCATCTCGCTTTATCCCCTTTCTTGGTCAACACTCCATCCTGCTTTTCTATTTTTGGCCCGTAAACTAGAAAATCAGGTAACTCCTAAGTCTGGTCTATCTGGGCGTGAGGCTTCTACACGCCACTTCAACTTATCCACTCATGCGCAAACAAGCCACCCTTATGCACCACATCCCTCCACGTGCTCTCCATATAGTCATTTTGTTTTTCCAACATTACCCCACACTAATTACATTTTCATCCTCGGCAATGGGGTTTACTCATCTTATAGCTCCAAAGAATAAATGAATTAATTACATGTTTACAAAGAATGAAACAATGAAAGAATGTCCAGCGTGCATTGATCTCCTACTCCTCAACTGGCTAAAAAATTTCAAGGTACTCTGTATTAAGGGTTCTCTCTAGCTCACTCCATTCTACTAACCCCTTCTTAGTTATATCTGGAATCATCCCAGCTATCTCCATCATATCCTCATGATTGTGCTTTGACTCCCTTATTACTCCAGTCAGGCTTGAAATCATCCCTTCCATAACATCCATTCTTCATTTCACCAATGACCCAAACTCCTTGATTCTTATTTCTAAAGGCTCCCTCATTATTTTAAGCATGTCATGCTTCCTTGCAATCTCGACCATCTTCTCTTCTCTTCCAAGTTTTTCATCCTTCTTAGTTGTTTATACTTTATTCTCCTCTTTGATTATATATGCCCTAAGGATATGATTAGGATCCTGGAAACTGTTCAACGCCCAACCTATCTTCTTCAACTCATCCCTTATTGTTTACAACATGGCTTCATATTCCACAATTTTTTGCGCTATGATTTCCTTATTGTTTTTCTTCTCAGTTGTTATATCTCTTTCACTTGGCCCCTGCACACTTGGCTTTTCCTATAATAGCATATGCACCAGATCCTGCAAGTAGTGCAGTGCCGAGGGATACATTTTCTTAGTCTTCTCATCAAACCCTAGGCATGCCTCCAAAATTTCTTGTCCAATCTATTTTTCCATGTCCAAGACATCCTTTGTGTACCTCTCCACTTTCTCCTTCTCCTCAGTGAGTTATTGGACTTCATGTGCCTTTTCCTTTTTGTTATCCACCAAGGTACAAATGGTGGTTGCTTTGTCTAGATTTATGTGTACTACCTCAACTGCCATTTTATTTAATGTGTTGTTTGTTTATTCATCAATGAGCCTTGCGGGATTTACCTGTTATCATTTTTCCCCCCTAGGAAAAATGGACAATGGGGATGTGACTAGACCCGGACACAAAAAAGGGAACCTAACATTGAAATTGGGTTACAGGTAGTTTCTGAGGCTTCAGGATCTTATTTAGGGAATTTAGGAGTGAAAATCATGTTGTGTAATAGTTTCCTCTTATGGGTTTTGAACCTTAAGATTAACTTAAAAATGATGGAATGCGGGTCTGGCGGGCCCATGTCTGGTCAGAATGGGTCAAGGATAAAAATAACCCCTAACAACACTATGTTAGTTCCATGACCCTCCTGGTCTTAAACAATTCCCCAAAACTTGCAGAATCACAAAGATATGGTGTTTCAGGGCTGAATGCAGTAGAGTTTCATTGAAGGGCCTAGCTAGCTCGGTCGAGCTAGCGAGAGAGTTAAGAAAGATCTCTATCGAGCTATTGAGCAATGTAAAGGGTGAACTTGACAAGTAGCTTAGTGAGCTACTCGGTGAGATAGGCATGCTCCATTGTGTCAAAGTAGTGTGGAGGGCTCAGGTTGGAGTATCGAGCTCAGCATCGAAAATGCATTGATAGGTGATTCTGTAGGGATCTCGTGCTAAAGGGTTGGACCAATGAGGGTGGAGCATGGTAAGTTGGAGGTAATTTATGAAATGTAGAGCTTGACTGACTCAATAGAAAATGGTAGATCGGTCCAGTGCATTTTCCAAGGGTCGAGTCAGACAAAATGAGCTCCACGGGGATCAATGAATGAAGGAAAGGTCATTGAGAATGTTAAGGCCAAGTCGGCCATGGTCATGGCCAACTCGATAGAAAATGTAATAATCAGTTGGATCAAGTAAGGCCTAACCCTTATGATTGATCAGGTGACACAAAAGGGTCAAAGTGTTCAAGCTCTCTAAGGTGAGCAATGCATTGGTTGGCAATGGAGGAAAGACAACTCGGTTGGGCATGTGTTGAGGTGATCGACAATGAAAGGAGTGTCGAGCTCCCTGAGCTCAGCAGTTGAAGAGATTGTGTGGGTGAGCTAAGTGGGTCACACGGTGAGTTAGCATGGGGCCACAGTGATTAGGTTAGTGAGGATGAGCAATGCACTGAGCTCACAAATCATCGCGGGGGGCTCAAAGAGAGAAGGGGTCAAGCTTGGATTCTGAGCTTGATAAGGCAATGGATGTGGATCAAAGTGACATGCCAAACCAATCATTAGGGAGAGTTAAGGGGCCTAGGGAACTCAGCAGTGAGTTAATGGCATGGGGAATCCATGTGGCAAGCAAGAACTCAATTGGCCAAGGGACCCATGGAAAAACCTAGGTCCAAGCTGCATCAGTGAGTCACAAAAAATGGAGCTTGGGCCAACCAAACAAGAGGGACGACCAAGCCAAAGTGATGAAGAGTTATGCCAAATCAGGGGCACTTACTTCACGAGTAGTTGGGGGTGCATTTAGTGTAATAAAGATGAATGGGTTTGATGTAAAGCAAATAAAAGGAAAGGTGAATGTTTCTGCGAAAATGAGGGCTCTTGCTTTGCGAGTTGAGTAGGGCAGATTTGACACAAGTGAAGTAGAGTGATGCAAGTTTGACACAAAGAATGGTGAGTCGTTTGTAGTGTTAATCGATGATTTAGGGAGTGAAGTCTTAACTTGGGGCTTGCTAACAAAGTATAAGGAGTCACATTTGCCATAATGAGAGGGATCCAACATCGAAGCAGAAGAAGTTGGAATCAACGTAAAACACTACGAGCTAGGCAAGTAAAGTAGGGTCGAATTGACACAGAAGGAAGGTCGGGAAACATGTAGTTCAAAGCAGCAAATCGAGTATGGAAGTATTTCCTTTAGTGAGCCCTTTGCAAAGTAAAGGTGGTTCAATTCACCACAACAAAGGAAAGAATTTCGAGCATGTAAGTTATGTGGTAAAGTGAAGTGCTAATACTCACCTTAGGCAAATCGCCAAGAAAGTAAAGCAAGTAAGAATCATCGATGCAAGTGGAGAGGCAAGCCATCACATAAGTAAAGTGAATACATTTCACCATTTGGTGAGTAGAGTAGGTATAATAGATAGTAAATAATCCACAATGCATAAGCCAGATCTAGATCTAAACCATATGAAAGATTGACTAAACAATGATTATAATGATATTTACCATGCAAGAACCATATTCAGTCACATCTAACACCAATATCCAGCCAATATGATCCATTATATTAAATACTATAAAAACATAGAAGCTTCATACATCATAGTAATGTCATCATGAGTCATGCACGCGAACAAAACCAACAACATAACTCTACAATAATTAGGGCTCTCCAAACCATGCAAATCAATACATATATAGGAATGGGGACTTGACCTTCACCGCCTATGCACCTTCTAAAAATATGTTACATACTAATAATAGCCATGCGCCTTTACAAGAGGACACAAAAGCATGCAACTGCTAATAATAGATCTTCTATAGTTAACTCTAAGAATAGATCCTATTATTAGACTAAGACTCTACATGGTGCTCAAACTGATGCAAAACCCAAAATAGCCTTGCGTGAACCACAAGTCTCCATGTCAACGTGTGCTCAACACTCCATCTCCAAAAATAGCCTAGACAACAAAATGACTAAGTTATGATCTTGTGCGCTCCATACCTTACTATAGTTTTATGCACAATCCACGTGCCCTATATTCGTGCACCCACCCCTTATGTGGGTTTACAAGACTTAGGCCATCTTTTCCAGCCCAACATTATTCCACACTAAACTAGATTTTCACCCTCAAAAATGGGTAATCCCAATCTTATCCCTCCAAACGCTTGGCGTAAGAATGAATAAATATGTGTAAACCAAAAGAATGGGCTACTGGCACTTAAGAGAATTAACCTACGTGGTATCATTCTTCTCTTCTAATGAAATTAACTCTAGATACTCACCCTGTACTTCTTCTTCAAATGCATACCAAGCATTTAACGCTGCATTTGTTTTATCTGGGATGTCTGCAACCACGCCGTCCAACTCATCAAGAGTCATCTTACCACCTTCATTCTACAAAATCCTTAGTATATTGGCCATACTTGAGACCATCCCTTCCATCATGTCCATCTTCTCCATGATGACCTCTCCAATTTTCTTTATTTTCACTTTATGCGGGATTCTGGCAGCGTCAAGCACATCACACTTAGTCTCTACTAGCTTAATCCTTTCCATGCGCCCAAGTGTTTCATTCTTGGCTTCCTGAAGGACCTCATCTTCTTTTACTAGTGTCCTTGTCTTAATGATTATATCTGGCGCTGCACACATGCTCAAAACTAGATCCGCTTTCTTTAATTCATCCTTCAAATCCTGCATAACAGACTCATAACTGACAATTTTCCTTGTAACTGTGACCTTGGCTCTTAATGCTTCTTCTGCAGCATCCTTCGGTTTTGGTAGGCACACGGGTCCTTCTTTTAGAAGCAAACAAACTGTTGTGCACAAATAATGAAGTGCATATGAGAAATCCCTTGGAACCTTCTCTTGAAAGGCTGGCCTTTTCTCCATAATTTTGTTAGCTATATGTTTGGCCATCTTTTTAACATTTTGTGCTTCTACCACAACCTTATCCCTCTCCTCTGTCAACCACTTGATCTTAGTCTCCTTATCTCTTCGATCATCTATAACTACTTTTATAGTCATCACTTTATCGATGTTCCAACACGCGACTTCTGTTGATATCTTGACAAGTGCATTGCTCTCTTGTTTATCTTCTAATTGTGTGGGCTTGATGGTTACATGGTGAGTGTGAGGCACCCTTTTCATCCACCGAGACACACATGACTCCTTGCATACATCAAATTTAGGCTCATCCATGTGATTCTACATGCTCCATGATAATTGTTTGCGAGTGCATGTTGTTTCCATTTCTGGGTCCATCCAATCCCAGCCATACAATTGCTCCCTAGGAAAAGTACTATGAAAGTGGGCACAAATAATTTTAGTTGAGTCATCAATGTAGCCCAAGTTTTGAGTCCTTACCACATTATCTTCCCTGTGCCCACTGACACACTCTTCAACATCTTCTTGTGCAGTGGGGCCTGCATCCTATTGTGGCTCCGTGCCTATGCTCTGCTCAACTTCCTCTCCTTCTTTAGTTTCTTTCTCTCCTTACACAGGTCATATAATTATCTTTGTATCCCCGCCACCACTTCTTTGGTCCCCTTCAGTTTCCTAGGAACTTATTCTAGGACCACCTTCCTCATACACAACCCTGTCACCTATATCTTCATCATCCTACATGTCCAAACTTAGGGAAGCCACCTCATGCTATGCACGCTCTAGTGAGAGGACTCCTCCTCCTCACTATCTCTTATGGTACATACTTCCTGGTGCTTCTTCTGTTGCTCATCAACATTTTTCACTAGAGTGACTTGTGGTGATCTTCTTATTGGTGTGGAAGTCCCAACCTTGTGTCCCTGGATGTGCACCTTCTACGTAAAACTCTTCATGTATGGTCCTACCCAGTGCTATCACCTATCTCTTCTTCCTGCTCCAGTACATTTTCTAAGCCCATAGGCAGTGGTTCATCCTAAGTAGGTGGCGTGGGTGCAACTGGCCTTGACATTCCCACTGTCTGCTTCAGCTTTGGGGGACCTGGTAGAGCTATGTCCTCACCTTTTATCACCTTTCCATCTTTAAAGTGCGGCCTTAAGTATACATAGATGCATGCTGGCTTGATCTTTCCTACAACCATAGTCTCCGGGGTGATATCAATGTTATCTGTTTCAAGTGTTTCAACATACACCTCCCAATTTGGCCATACATATGTTTTCCGTGGGATATGAATATCTGTGTCAACCTTATCAACATCAAACTTAAGCTTGCGTGTGTTATGTAATCTATTGACAAAATTATGAAAATACCTTGCGGTAAAGGTGAATGGTAGCTTGCACCAGGGGCTCTTCTCACCTGTCTGCATATGAAACCTTCCCAAGCTGAAATGCTGATAGACAGAAAACTTTGCTTCACCATTTAATATTGTAGGAAGCTTGCATGGAATGCACCACTCCCCTTCAAATGCCTGACACAACCACCTAAACAATTTTTGATGGCGCTCCTTAGAGGTGTTAGAAATTGTACCCCTTAATATATACTTTGAAAAATTCTTTTCCGGGGGACTTATTGTCCAAGGTAAATTCCCAAATATTTTCCCTTGGTCCATTAGGTACACCAATCTCATTGAATACAAGTAATAAAAGAATGGTGCCCCAAGTAATCTTCTCACCTTTATCTGCCTGAATGCATGCCTTGGCCACCAAGCTCTTCGCAATGTATCCAACAATGTTGTAGTAAGTTTTGTTGGCCATCTTGTGTGCTATGTGCAACCAGTGTTGATTCAACTCATTCCATCTCTTGAAAGCACCCAATTTACAACTTGCAATCCGTGTTGTAACCCTTGTAGCCATATCCCCTATATTTATAACCTTAAACACTCGACCCCTCTTCTTATACTTGAGCGCAACGGCCATTACATCAATCCCTTCATCATCTGATAAGCCACCTACAATTTCCCGTCTGGTGTCGCGTAACCTCGTTACCCTTTTAATAAGTTTAGTGGTGATCTGCATCCATCTGTTGGCGAAGTAAAAGAAATCCTCATGTACACGTGACATAAGCCATTGATATAGTTGCTCAGGCTTCCCAAAGTAAGGTAACTCGAGGATTTGCATGACCCCCACATTCTCCAGCAATCTCCTCACAGATTCGTCCAAAACCCTTTCTCCATCTGTCATCCTTCTATTTGTTTTTCTGACAACTTCAACAATGATATCCTTCATACACTTGTCTGTTATGTGGTTGGTATCTGAGATCTTACACTGTGTTATTTTTGTTTTCCAAGGTCACCCCTCAATTACTTCCTCTAGATATAACATTTCCACCAACCAATCTTCTGCCGCTTCATCGGCCTCTACCTCCACAACTGGAGCTTGTCGTGGTGCCATCCTTTTTTCCTCAACTGCCTCGAGTGTTCTGTAACCCAAAAATTATTACCTTGAAAAACCTACTTTCCGCGAGTGCGAGCCGTTGTCGATTTTTCAAACCCTAGCTACATTTTTCCTCCTTCAAACCCTATTCATATGAACCCTTCTCAAAACACTCATACCAATGCATGAATTCCAATTCTGCATTGAACTTCTAAACATCGTGCTTCGATCCCACGTAGTCCGTCGATCTATAGATTGCTCTTTGTCTCTAGCTCTTCTTTGCACTTCACACTTCGTTCGCTCTCAAACATGCAAGGTAACAAATGTCGTTACAAAATCACCAACTTTATAGAAAATTTCAAAAATCCTTCACATTAATTTCTCCCATCTACCACCATATGCGGCATTAATTTCAAATCCATACTTCCCAACGCGTTGTGCCACTTCTTCTGTGCCTCTTACTTTCATGCCTCAATCATAACCTTCTGGTGCATCCACTACTTCTCTATCACAGATCTCCTCTCCCTGCACTTCCATGTGCCAAAGTACTTATCCAATGTGACTCTTCCCAAGTAGTCTCAAATGTTGCAACCTCCTTTGCATTATACTGAGCATCCATCTCCCTACGTGTGGTCCAAAATTTGAGAAACTTTCCTGATTCTTGCTTTTCTAAATCACCTGTGAGTTTATCTTTATCATGCACCCTGATCCATTATATGGTACCAGTAGTCAATCCTTCTCCAACCACCCCACACTAAGGGTATGCTAGGTCCTTGTGCATGAAACACTTTTAGATAGTAATCAACTTCTAGCGTGCAAGCACACTTATTACACAAAACACTGAACTAAATTGACAAAGCATAACAACGATGAAGGAAACACACATAAAGGAAATGCATTAATGGAAACCTAATCTAAGTGGCAATACTACCTTATTACAAACACCAAGAAGGCTTATTTATAGTAGGGCTTCAGCCTACTCCCATTGAAGTAACCAAGAAACTGTGTTCCATCCAGCACCTCTAACTACCAAGCACCTGAATCAAGTATATAAGTGATTACATACGGTCCCAACCAATGCACCTTAAGCTTTCCAGGGTGGCACAAAAACTTTGAATCATACAGAAGTACCATTTTCCCAACCTCAAGCTTCTTATCCTTGATGTGCCTATCATGCCATGCCTTCTTCCTGGATTTTTCTTGCTTCTGACTCCATCTTGCTATGGCATGCCTTTCATCCAGCTACATCAATTTGTCAATCCATTCTTCCAATGCTTTCTCATCATCCAGACCTCTTGTGCATGCAATACACAAAGAAGGTAACATGAATTCCATGGGGAGAACTACCTCTATGCCAAACACCAGCTGAAAGGGTGTTGCCTTATTCAACCTCTTATAGGTTGTCCTGTATGCCCAAAGTACCACAAAAACCTTGTCATCCCAATCTTGCCTTCCAACATCAAAAATTTTTGTCAAGGTATGGCTCAATATCTTGTTGAAGGCCTCAACAGTTCCATTTTCCTGAGGGTGATAAGGGGTTTTCCTATGGTGTGCAACCATAAATTCATCCAATAATATCTTGATAGTCTCATTAAGGAAATGAGTACCCCTATCACTTGTTAAACTTAAAGGGCAGCCATATCTACTAATAATATTTTCCCACAGAAACCTTGTTGTTGTAGCTGCAGTGCAATCCTTTGTAGGTGCCACTTCTACCCACCTTGTAAGATAATATGTACAAGTTATAATATAGCATGATCATGTCCTGCATGCGGCTGGGGAAATAGGGCCCACAAAGTCAATTTCCCACTTCTCAAAATGCTCTGCACTAGTAATAGGCCTCTAAGGCATTTCATCTCAGTGCCTAGGCTTTCCAAGGCACTGACAATGGTCGCATGCCTTACAATATGCTTTGTAATCCTTATATAATGTCTCCCACCATAGGCCAACTAGTAGAATCTTGTGCATGGTGGCATCCCCTGCATAGTGTCCACCTACAATACCACCATGAGCCTCTACCATAATTTCTCCGTACTCATGCTCAAACACACACCAACACAAAACTTCATCACGACCTAACTTGTATAAGTCTCCACTGATCAACATGTAAGGTGTGGTGTGAATAACAAGTTGTTTCTTTTCTAAGGCCTTCATTCCCTCGGGTGCCACACCTGTGCATAAAAATACAACAATATCCTCCAAGTCCAAGGGTGTGTGGTTCAACCTGAATATTGGGCATCTAACATTGTGTCCTCAATGCTCTGTGCATCCTCTCCTGATTGAATCCTTGATAAATGGTCTGGACCAGAATTTCTCTTACCAGGCTTAACCACCACCGTAAAATTGAATTCTTGAAACAATAGTACCCAACGACATATGCACCCCTGTAAAATGGGCTTATTTACTAAGTACTTCAATGCCATGTGATCTGTATAAAAGATGAAATGGGGTATCAAACAAATACTGTCGAAACTTATGGAGCACGTAGATCATAGACAAGGCCTCGTGCTCTGTCGTTGTATAATTCTGTTCTACTGGAGTCAACTTTCTGCTAGCAAAGCAAATAGGATGATCAACAATCCCTTCTCCAGGTTGAGCTAATATGGCACCAATGGCCATGCCAGAGGTGCATCTACATGAACGTGAAAAGGCTTGGACCATGAAGGAAAGTGCAAAAATAGGTGATGTAGTAAGCCTTTCCTTCAGTGTGTCAAACACGTGCTGTTGTGCCTCACCCCAATAGAAATTTCCTTTTCCCTTGAGTAATTCTTCTAAGGGTGTGGTGATCTTGGCATATCCCTTAATAAACTTTATGTAATAACTTGTGTGCCCCAAGAATCCACGCACCTCACTTTGGCTAGTAGGCTCTTCTAAGCCCAAAATAACAACTACCTTAGCAGGATCCACTAGCAAGCCTTCTTTATAGATGATATGTCCCAACAAAATTCCAAAGGGTGTGGTAAATATACACTTCTTAATGTTCAAGGAGATGCTCAACTACCGGAACCTCTCGAACATCAGCCTCAGATTATCACAATGATCTTTCATGAGCCCATAGACTATCCAATCATCCAGATACACCTGCAAGAACTTGTGAATAAAATCCTGGAATGCTTGTACCACTATGCGTGAAAATACTGCAGGCACATTCTTTAATCCAAAGGGCATAACCGTGTATGAAAAAATTCCCCACTCGGTGGTGAAAGTTGTCTTCTCTTGATCTTCTTCAGCTATCCTTACCTGATGATATCCAAAGAATCCATCAGTGAAGGAGTATATTTCGTGCCCTGCAATGCCTTCCAATATTTCCTCAGTAAATGGTGTGGGAAAGGGATCAATCACACATGCAACATTTAACTCCCTGTAATCCACACAAATCCTGATTCTGCCATCTTTCTTGATGTTGATCACCATAGGGCTCACCCATTCTGACTCCTCAATTGGCACAATAATTCTATAAATTAACATTTTGTCAATTTCTTCTTTTACCTTGACACACAAGTTCAGATTCATCCTGTAAGGCCTCTTCCAAACTAGGCACTCACCTTCTTTTAGCTTTATCTTCATCTCTCCTAATGATTCATGTATGCCTTTCAGTTCATGATAACCTCTAGGGAACAAGTCCTAAAAGTTACACAATAGCTCAATGATTTTAGCAACTTCAGAGTCAGACCAGTAATCTCTAATAATGGCTTCCTTAGGTTCAACATCCATTCCAATGTTCACTTTCTTGGTCTTCATAGGCTCATGGTAGGTGCACGCCTTCTCATCTGCACTATCCAAGACTTCACATGTACCCTCTTGTGTGCTTCAATGTCAGGTTCTTTACCTCTTCATAATAAACCATATAGATCATCTTACCTTTTCTCTTTCTAGGTAGGCATACCCAAGCTTTTCAACATTTGATTTCTTCCTCTTCAAAGTGCCACCAGGTCTAATTCTCCTAACAACTCTTGAAGTAACTCTTCATCCTTTGCACTGTCTCCCATAGTTAAACACTTCATAACCTGCAATGCCTCATTCATTAGAGGTTTAGAAGAAAATTAATCAAAGGTCTGAGTCATACCTTTAGTAAGTTCTTTCCAATTTCTAGTCACCCTATTCAACTCTGCGTAGACATACCATGTGCGCGTGCAGCCTCACAAGGTGAAATAAAACTTGTGCACCCACAAAGAAGGTGGTAAAGCTTCCTTCCCCACTATCTAGAGTCTCTCACAATTGAACCTGGTGCTGAATAGGATCATTACCATGAAATGCACAAATCTGAGTAGGTGCATTTCTTCTTAGAAACCAAGCAGATAAAGTAATCCTTACTTCTCTCCACTCCAAAATATTATCCCTGTGAACCATCCACCAGCGCGCTGCCATCCCACACAAAGTATATACTAACATGTTCCTTCTTTCCACCTGACATTCCCATTGAACTTCCATAGCAAGAAGAAATACTTCTGGATTATCTTCACCTGTATACTTTGGTACCTGGTTACTGCCCAAATGTCTGATATTATATGGCTTACTGATGCAGGAAGCGGCACTTCATAATTCACGCCAACCATTTCATAAGTGTCGTGCACCCAATTGTCACATGCAACACTTGTAGTATCACTCATTGATTGTGCATCATCCCACTGGAGAACTCCTTCTTTTGATGGCTCAAGAACTTCTGGATCTCGAATGGTGTGCACATAAATTTTGTTCAAGTCTTCTTCACTTAAGGGCTCTACATAAGGCGTAGATTTCCCATCTATCAGAGGTATGATGACACATTCTTCTTTGTTCTCAAATCTGATATACCCCTTATTGAAGTGTAGGTCAGCATTGTTTGCATAGCACCAAGGGTGCCCAAGTAATGTGGGAAAATTGTCTGCTTCTGCAAGTGCTAAGACCTCAAATTCCCCAGTGAACTTGGCCCCCTGTATAGTAATGGATGCATCTTTTAAAACTCCAATGGGCATTGCCTTAGTCTGATTTTCCATGAACAACACATTGGAAGATGGCTGTAATGGAGGTATTCCCATCTGAACCCATGCATCCAAAGTGAGTACATTTACTTTTGTGCCTGTGTCAATCAAGATGTTACTCAAAAGCCAACCATCAACAACAACATTTAGAGTAATCTCCTTGTCATAATCCAAACTATCTAGAGGAATATTAGCATGTAGAAGTTGTCTCTCATGCTCAGTCCCAGTGCATGGAGTGTTTCCCTTCAACCAACTCCCCAACAAAGGAATAATGTTCTCTTGGTGTAACATCTTGCAAACCTCTTTCAAATCATCAACATCTGTCTGATGGAGATCAGCTGCTTTCTTTTGTTCCAACTTCCGTGACTGTTCCTTCAAACATTGTATCTCACCCTGTAAATTTTGAATTACCTCCATGGTTTCTTGATAAACCTCCTTCTGATGCATAGGGTCTAGATACTTGGCATGCAAGAATTCCTCCTTAGTAATGGTAGGCTTCTTGTTGTAGAGTTTCCCTGGTGCGTACAGCCTCAACACGTGTAGTAATATTTATAGGTGCCAAATCAGTATCTGATGTTAACTTTGGCATCCATTGGTCTTCCATGGCATGTTGTACTCTAACCATTCTCGTGCCCTTATTTTCCTATTTATGTTTCTTTCTTAAGTGTTCATACAAGTCTAAGAATTCTTCATAACTATGATTCTTTCCACAAAAAGAACACACAATATTCTATCGACATTCGCACATGTAGTGATCAAGAGATCCACACGTATAACAAGTCCCATGAGGGAAATCACTCCTTCCACCCCTGCGACCTTGACCTCTAAATCCACCTTTGTAACCTCAACCTCTACCACAGCCACCATCAGAATGCCCCTCACTGTGATCATAGTCATGATGCTCACCCTTTTCCTTGGAATTATTTGCAACACCAGTCTATCGTACGCCAATATCAATGGCATCATGGATCTGATCAATCAATCTGTAATCTTCAGTATCATGAGTCGAGGAACCACAAATCTTACAGTAATGACACATTATTTCTTATCGCATGCTGCAATAATGGGCATTGGCTTGAACTATGGTCCAAGTGACATATCTCGCAATCTAGCAACAAGGAGGCACCAATTTCCAAGGGAAACTATCCTTAGTATGCCCCTCTACTTCACAATCTGTACACCAAATTCCACTACGTGTCTCATGTGTTGAATTAGCAGATAATTTCTCTAACTGTTTCACCATTGCTGCAATTTGAGCTTCTAAGAATGGGCTCACTCCTGTGTCCACACTTCCTACTACCTCAGCATGTAGAGCTGCCTCAAGTGCCTCATGTGGATCTATATAAGTCTTGTGTGAAAGTGCCCTCCTAAAAGGTGTGATCAGTCCTCCAACAAACCACTGTGCATGTTGGCTTATGTGGATGTCATAAGATAACTTAGACAGGAGAGTCTTGAACCAAGCATCATATTCCCAAACACTTTCAGTAGTGCCCTACTTAATGTCTTTGAGTGTGCTTATGCTTTTCTGCTCAAACTCAGGGATATAAAATTCCTTTAAGAAAGCATCCTCACAGTGCACTATATAGTCCACACAAGTCTGATCAAGATCAAACTTTCTTTACCTGTTGTGTGCGTGCCCCTGCAACGTAGTTACAAACTGACTTGCCTTGTGCTCTGGAGCTGTAATCCCCTTTGCATGCCACAATATCTCACACATATGCACATGTGCTCGGCTACATCTTCAATGCCTCTATACTCTGGAAGATAGAGAGACATCTCCATATAAATTTGTTGAGGTTGGTGTGGCCCTTTCCCACCAAATCTAGAACCTCATGTGTTTCCTCCTATATTTCCACCACCTCTAGATCCACCAACTCCACCAGTGCCCAAGCCACCTGATCCTCCTGATCCACCCCCTCTAGTAGGTAATGGACCAGAAGATGCACTACCCTGTGTTCTGATGGTTATGCTAAAATGAATGCCCACAGTCTACAAAGTTGTACTACTTCCATATGTGATGCCAAGGTTCTGCACACCTACATTATGTGATGATGATGCACCAGAAAAGATACCTCCAACAGGTCCTCCAAATAAAGTAGATGATGATTACATCATAGATGAATAAGCTCCCCGATTAACTCCTGAAACTTGACTAAAAATTAACTCTATCTACTGCAACTCTACTGGCTCACACTAGCTTGTTGTTTACTAACTATCGTAGAATCTAGAAAACCAAGTACAAGAGCTAGGTCACTAGGTAGATTCAGATGTGCACCCATGGCCCATGTCATCTCTTCAGACATGCCTCTCATCTAGAAGCTGAAGAGGTTCCCTACCATGCTTTCCCAAATGGGGGAGATCCATATGCTCTGGCTCCATGTCTTCTACGTGAGCTCTGAATCCTTCATGAGCCATCTCTCTCCACAACGCCATTCTTTCTGTGAACTTCATTGCTTCTCTAAATCCCTCTCACGTGCCTCATTGAACTTAAGCCCTTTCTTCCCTCTTTCTTTCTGCCGCTAGGTCTACCATCCTTACCAAACCTACTCTTGTCCCCATGTTGGTGGGGTTTAGTTAGCCATTGCTTCTGTTCCAAATCCAGGGTTACAATTAGGATCTTGATCGCCAGTGGGATACCACACAAATATGATCCTCTAGGTTTGCACAAAAATTGAAACTCAGCAACCTCTGGGCAAGAGTAATTCGAAACTGAGTACTCAAGAATATAGTTGTTCAAAACACCATGGAACCAAACATCCAAAGAGCACATCCAAATTAGATCTGCATCATACAAGGCCTAGAATTCTTCCTGCATCCAAACAAGCATGCGAAACCTCCAATTCCTCTTAGATGCATAAGAAACCAACCACTCATACAACTCTATAAGAAAGATAAAAAATAATGTCTCATATAATGTGTCATACAAATTCTGTTCAACCCACACATGTCCATTAAAATTAGGTCCAGTGTTGAATTTGTGAGTATACTCTTCTTCCAGATCTAATAAACACTCCTTAATACTGGCCAAGGTCAATCAGTATGTCTTCATCACGCAATATCCTGAAAAACAGTTGAGAAGAGGTCCTAGAAATGGAACCAATGATGTAGCCTAAAATTCACTGCAAATAACCCAAGGTGCACTGGCACATCACTCAGCTAGAACTAAGTGCTCACCCAAAGTGCGCAAGGGTACCAAGTCCCTCTTTAGAGTTGTTTGTCTAGAATGTTAGCATGATTGCATATGTATATATCCATATTTATAACAGATAGTAAATAATCCACAATGCATAAGCCAGATCTAGATCTAAACAATATGAAAGATTGACTAAACAATGATTATAATGAGATTTACCATGCAAGAACCATATTCAGTCACATCTAACACCAATATCCAGCCAATATAATCCATTATATTAAATACATCAAAACACAAGAAGCTTCATACATCATAGTAATGTCATCATGAGTCATGTGCGTGAACAAAACCAACATCATAACTCTACAATAATAAGGACTCTCAAACCATGCAAATCAATACATATATATAGGGATGGGGACTTGCCTTTCACTTCCTATGCACCTTCCAAAAATAGGCTGCATGCTAACAATATCCATGCACCCTTACATCAATGTACAAAATCATGCAACTACTAATAATAGATCTTCTATAGTTAACTCTAAGAATATATCCTATTATTAGACTAAGACTCTGCATGGCACTCGAACTGATGCAAAACCCAAAATAGCCTTACGTGAACCGCAAATCTCCATGCCAACACGTGCTCAACACTCCATCTCCAAAAATAGCCTAGACAACAAAATGGCTAAGTTGTGATCCTGGGCACTCCATAAATTACTGTAATTCCGTGCGTACTCCACACACCCTATAATCACGGGCCCAACCCTTATGTTATTTTACAAGACTTAGGCATGAGTAAAGTAAAGTGCATTTAATGCACTAAGTGGAAAGTGGCGAGTTGAATTATATGTTGAAGTCTTTGTATTGGCATCGAGTGAATAAATTAAAGCAATATGTATTCGACGCAATGTAAGAAAAGTGAGTCATGTGGAAGCCCGAGTTAGGCACGTAATACGAAGTGGAAAAATGAATGAATTTCACTTACATTAAAAGCAAGCAAAGTCGAGTAAATCGTAATCAGTGCAATACAAATGCCAAGCTAAATGGAAAGTTGGGTGGTGAGCTGGCTTGCCACCTGAGGCAGTAAAGCACCCCTAATTCACCGCATAACTAGAAAGTAAAGTAAATGGAGTTATGTGGTGAAAGTAAGTTGATTTACTTCACAAAAATGTTGAATTAAAGCAAGTGGAAAATAGTGATGCAAAGGGAAATAATGCATGATCAAATCACTGCAATGAACTGGGAAACAACAATGATGGCCCCTAGCTTTCCTATTGGTCTACAATTTTTCAAAATGCCATAACTTTTTACCCAGAGATCTGTTTCACGCAAAATTGGACTTAATGGAAAGGTCTCAGAGTCCTCTACATGCCAGAAGATTCAATTTTCAGTTTGGGTGAGCAAAAAAGGGTCAAAAATAGAATTTATTATTCTACACCCCAGTGCACTATACAGCCAGCTAGCACCATTAGTGGAGCATGGGAGCCAGTTTCTTATACAATAAGCTACAATGCAACAATGATGGGCTATGCAGGTGCCCCATGATGTTTTGAATTGAATTTTGCATTTTTTAGGTGGAGAATGCATGTATCTGAGTGTTTCCATTTTCTCTCTCCTCACTAAATTCTTCTATAAATTATAAGCTCATTTCATTGGCAAGGGGGATTCTTTTCTTACCGAAACTCTACAAAAAGTTATCTAGGAAGCAAATGTGTTGTAGGCCTTCATTATGTACATCTTACATGATGATCCTGGCCTTTCTATGTAATTAATTTAATTATGTATATCAATGAAGTTGTGGATTTGAGTATTGTGGATGTGTTCTTCCCTTTGCTTGTGTTTGTTGTCTTTACTTACCTTTTCAATTCACTTACAGTTGTATTGTGTCAATCTAAATTGTTTTGCAGATTCCATTGTTGTTTTGCTTTCATGGAGGATTTAATTTGATGTTATTGTTGATTGTGGTGACTATTACACCCTACTTGTACCTCATTTTCTATCACTTCCACACATTCAAGAGATTCCCTACATCTCCCCTTTTAGTGCATCACCTCCTTAGAGTATATTTTCTTTCATTTATGTTATTTCTCTCTCCCTGGTCCCTTGGAATTCATAGAGTAGAAGTAGTTGTTAGATTTATTTCCATTAGAGTTAGTTGTTGCACTAGTTTAGGAAGAGGAACCAAACTTCTTTGGAGAATTGCTTCAACTGCAAGCTCCCACACCTTAAAGTAATTCCATGTTACCCAATCACTCTACTTGCCTTAACACACTCAAAGGTTGAGAAATAAGAGGGTGCAATGTTTTGGTGATAATATTACCTTCAATAAAATTTTTGGCACCTTCTTCAATTCCCGTGTAGCATACATGTCACCTACAATCTCAAAATCAGGCTCATCCATATGTGTTTTCATACTCCAAGACAACATCTTCCTTATATGCATAGACACCCCTACTTCATCGATGACCTCCTAACCATATAACTTCTCTATTTCCACAATGCTTTTAAAAATTTTGTGTATTACCTTTGACTGGTCATCGATATAATTAACCAGAGGTGTGCATACGACATCCTCATTTCTCTTCCTTCCACCAATGTGCCTCCTATTGGGTATGCTACTGCTTGTTCCTTGTGTGTGCACTGGTTCCGCACCATGCTTCATCCCTAGTCATATTTTTCTCCCTTTTCTCCTCTTCTTCATGCTACGAGGGGTCTTCATGGACTTTGTGCACCTCATTTACTTCGTGCATCACCTCATCATACATGGAACTCTCTTCCCTATGTGCTTCTTCCTCTGCATATCGAATGTGGGGTTCCTATTCTTCGACCTCTTTTTCCTGGTGAAGCTCTTTTACCATGTCCTCCTCATCAGTATCACCCCTTCATACCAGCCTTCATTTTCTCTTTTTCTTCTTTTTTGGGCTTGGCTTAGGTGGTGAGGTATTTGTTGACTTTGCATGTTCAGAGGGTCCCTCACCATTGTCTCACTCTTTGTGCATCCTTTTAACTCTCCCTTTTCTATCATGGTCAAGTGCAACACGATATTTTTTCTCTTCTTCCTCTTCTTCATCCTTCATTTTTCTCTCCTCTACAAACCTAGAAGGATTTTCCTCGCGTGTTTGTTTAGTTCCAAATGTTTGTTTACCCTTTCAGGGGTCTAGAACTTTCAACTCATCCTCAACATATTTACCACTAACCAACTTAGGATTGAGGTAGATGTATACCTTTACCCCTTCTTCATTCCTTACTACCAAATTCATGGAATAGATGTTGATGGCATCTGATATCAAGGTCTCGATGTAAGCTATCTTTCCTGGTATACATAAGTTTTCCATAGTATGTGGTAGTCACAATCCACTTTATCAACATTAAATCTCAACTTGTGCATGTTTGAGAAGTGATTCACCGATGCTTGAAAACAAAGCGCTATGAAAGTGATTAAGCTAAAATGTAAATATATGAGCCTAATCAGATGTTATTGTAGTAGTAAATTAAACATGTAATTAATTGGATAAATTACACCCAAGTAACTAAACAATAAATTATGAAACCCTAATTGTAAGGAGGAGAAGAAGGTACTTAGCTGATTTGTAATTAATTTTGAAGTGTACTAAAGTGTTGACCAGGTAAACAGAGTAGCAAGAGCATCACACAAAGACCCATAAAAATGTAGATATGGAGAAACATGCTGGACTGGGGTGCTTGGAGAGGGACAGGGCACCCGTGGGTGCCTCGGTCTATGGAAAATCCCAAGAAACTTCCTCTGGGTGGTCGCAAGGTGTTATCTATTAGCCACCTTTGGTCACTCTGAGGTCGCACCAATATCGTCGAGGTCGTTAAAAACCTGCTATGAAATATGAACCTACAGAACCCTCAAATAGACATCAAATCCTTAAAAAATATGTAAAATGAGGGGTCGGACTATCCTCATCTGTCACAATGGTGAACTTATGAATGAGCGTTGCACTACATCTCAAACTCAATGTAGTTTTATGTGTGTGTGTGTGTGAAATGGTGCCCTAGGTGGTGCTTGCGCGTGTTGCACTTGGTAGCAAACAAATAGTTAGATGTATGGAAATGTAGTAAATGTGTGCATGAAATAGAATGAAATTCCCTACTATGAAGTGAATGTAGAAGAACCAACCCTTGTGTCCCTTGTGATGGTGTTAGATAGATGAAATGGAGCTCTTAGATGCCTTGATGGATGTAACCTTAGGTGGTAATAGCTAATGCATAGTGCTTGGTCCTTTATTATGATCGCATAAATTTATATTTATATGATTCCTTTGCTTGAATTTTGTAATTAACCCTAAAAAGGCCGATTATCAAAAAGATAAGATGCTCAAATGACTAAAAAGGACCCAAAAAGTGTGAGTAAAGTACAAAGGGGTAAGGGGTGCCCAAAGGGAAGGAGGGCGCCTGAAGTTGGCATCCTAGCTTGGCACTGGTGTCCAGGATGACATAAGTTGGAGTGTAAAAAAGTAGACTGAGCAAGTTAGGGTGCAAGACTGAAAGAAACAACAAAAATCAAAGAAATGTGGCCAAAGACATGGGTTGATAAGTACTTTTCTTAATTAGGAATCACAAGAATAGTAGTATGCAACCAAGACTAGATAATTACCCAAAGTGTTTTATTTTGTGTCTACAGAAGGCATACAACAACTTGCACAATGGACTCTTTTTGCCATCCTTCATGTAGAACCTACCTATGGAATAGTGTTGGCACACTGCAAAATCCCCCTTTCCATCTAGTACCATCAGTAAGTTACTCGGGATGTGCCATTCATGCTCAAACGCCTCGCGCATTCTCTTGTATCACATCTCCACCCTTAGTTTATATGCGCTTGTGACACCGTCGTAGGTATAATCTGGGAATCATTTTTTAAGGTACTTTTTCTCTAGTGGGTATCTATATATCTTGTCCTTGGGGCCATCAGGGACTCCAATTTCCATGAACACAACAGATAGGATGATCGTGCCACATGAAATATTATCACCCATGTGTGCCTCCTCAATAATTCCTTCTACGATGAAGGCAATAAGATTATACATTGTCCCCACTACCATCTTATATGTGATGTGGAGCCACTTCTTATTCATCTAGCATCATCTCTCTTACCCATTAAACTTTGTTAGGTGGTACACGAAAATCTTTACAAAAAGGTCAGTGACCTTCGAGATACCCATCGCACACCATCCTTTTTGGTATGCCAACTCAACTACAGTGGCCTTCATACTTGCTTCATCATCTATGTCAGTGGTAATCTCTGTACTCGAGCTTCCTAACCCTGTAGGCCTTCTAATCATTGGCATGGTAATATGCACTCATCTCCTTGTGAAGTAGAAGAAGTCCTCATGTACTCTTGACATAAGCCACTAGTAAAGGTGCTTCGGTTTTCGGAAATAAGGAAACTCATAGATTTATAGTACTCCCACGCCTTCCAAGGTCTTATACCCTTTATCATCATAAATGGGTTTGTCATCCTCAGTCCTCTGGTTAGTTTTCTTTACCAACTCTCTTTTTATTGGGTCTTCTTTTGAACTGGTGTGATGGTTGTAATTGCTTACTTTTAATTTTCAAACGTGGGACTTCTAGACATGTCCCATAATCACGCCCTCTAGGTATTACATCTTAGAAAATATCTCCTTGGGTGCTTCTTCAACCTTAACCCCAGGCTCCTTATTCTTTCTGCCCTTTGTGGCCAATATAGGTGCTCTTCTAGGTGTCATTTTCAACTTCCACAACTTACTCTTACAATTCCTTAGATGTTCACCCTATCTGTTTCTCCTAACCCATGTGCCCTAGCTGTGAATTTCATTTTCAAAACCCTATTTTCTACAACTCAACTCTCGAACCTTATATTTTTCCCTTCACACATTGTTATCTTTCCCTCACACTTCCCACGAAGGATTCCTAACTCAAGTCATGCCAAATCTTCCTTCAAGGTTGTCGAATCTCTCTACTTCTCAAGCTTTTCGCACTAGTTCACACTTCAATCGCTCTTCAAGACTTGCATACTTTGTCATACAAGGTAAGAATGAGATAATTTGCTTCCCTTTTATAGTTTTTAATGCTTTTTCCACATTTATTACTCATCACCTACCACCGTAAAACTGTTTTAAATCTACATTTTTGTTTTTTCATGTTTTTTCATTGCTTTCTTCCACACGTTGCAGTCATAACCTTCTGGCGCGCTTACTACATCCTAAGCCACAAACCTCCTCACATGTACCTCCCCACGTGGTAGTACATAAACCTGTGCACCATATACTAAGTAGTTCATCTTCCTGCTTCCTACATCGTGTTACACTACGTGATCATTTGCCATGTGTGGCCTTTAATCTAAGCAATTTCCTTACTATCACCATCCTTCTCATTTATTATGACACCTTTTTCCTCTTTTCCCGCACACACCCTGAAATCAACACACCATCCTTCTACCATCACGCATACATCTTCAGCCACTTCAAATCATCTTTAAGTATTGTTATCAACTAATTTTGACTTCGGAAAATTATAACATGATTTATTTTTTAAAATGGAAGTTTCCTTTCTCATGGATTATCACCTTCATCACGATCATTTTATTTGTTTGATCATTTTGTTTGATCATTTTGACCTTCGTTTCATTCATTTTAGTTGAGAGGTCCTCCTTTTATGTCATTAATTGTGTTTTAATAAAATTAATTTAATCCTCATAAAAGTTGTTCGACAAATTTGGAAGAACTTTTCTCATTTTCCCCAATTTCTGTGAGTAATTGCCATGGGCAATTATAATTCCGCTTCCAATTTTCGTGGGCAATTACAATTTTTCTTCCATCATCCGAGAAATTGGGAAGAAGAAAAAGCTTTGTGGATGTTGTCATGAATGCCAAATTGGGTCTTCACTTCCATTTTTCCCTCAGTTGTGGGAAATTACCTTGTCATTTGCCAACCCAACCAGAGATCATATGGAAAAACATCTCCCATTTTCCCATGTGGAGAAATGGAGGGGATTTTCCAGCCAACTTTACCATTGTCATGGGCAAACGGTTAAATTATCCCTCTATTCTCCTGGCAATTAATGCCCACAACCCAAAGAAATTGGGAAATGGTTATTCAACGGGAATAAAGAAGAAGTAGTTGTAAATCGAGAAAGCTTCTGGGATATTCATAACCTCTCTCTAAGAACTCTACGAGAAGAAGTTTTGAAGCTTTTTATTTCCAACTATTATTATTTCCCTGTGAAGAAACATTTATCAAGAAAGATTTTTCCAAGGATCCATCACGCATGCTACGCAAGAAAAAGAATAGACTGCCCACGTAGCCAAGATTATAGGAAATATTCACCATGCATTACTTCGAATCATTGGAACGCAATCCAAACAACCCATGCACAACTATCAAGGGAGGAAGCAAGATTCCACGCAGATCCATTAGCAAATTTCACACGGTTCTACAAACACAAGTCGAAGATTATTTTCCACATCTCAATCCAAAATGCATAGCTAGGGTAAAAAAATAAGAAGGCTACACATTTAAAGGAAAGAACACAATCCATGCATTTTCGAAAGAGAAAAGGAGGTCCATGATTTTCAAAAGAGGCAGTCCATGCAATCAAAGTAAAGGTTCACATAGGCCAAATGTAATACTCTCCATGCATTCACATTCATCTAGGGAAAATCCATATACATCCAAAAGATAATAAAGGGACACACAAACTAAAAGGATATTCATCTTGCCTAAGGCCATAGTCCACACATTCACCTTGGCAGAAAAGTTGCAGTTGTCAAAGAAAATAAAAAAAGAAACCAGTACGCTTCCCATACAAAAACAGGCCACGCACATGCCCAACATGTGATCCTCCTCTTGAGCACGAAGGACCAACAAGAAACTAAGCTATGATGATAGTATTTTAGTGCATGAGTTTTCTTGTATTCAAGACTTGACCTTTTGGATGGGGATTAAAGATTGCCATAGGGAATTTGGTTTATGTTACATTTAAAAACATTGACGTAAGGGAGATATGATGCATGATCAAACTTGCGAGGAAAATCAAAACAAAATATTTCTATTGCCTCTAAAATCGGGTTTCACCTCGAACTAAACTTGAGCTCATATTACCATTTTGAAAAAAATTGTAAATATGAAATTGCTCTCTTTATTTTAAAATAATAATAATAAATAAAGAGACATATTTTTCCTTGTGGTTACGGGTCGAGTCCGAAGACTAATACCTGACATCATTTTGCATGCTTGCTTTATTTTTCCTTGAAAATTCATAATGGCCAAAAAACCTAACAAATATTTGGGAAATTCAAAGAAACTTGTAGAAAGGTCAAACAAGTCCACACTTAAATATGAATTACAAGGGATCATTCCTACCACTTCTATCAAATATGTGTACGATAATACTACCAACATCGATCTTGACCACATCAACGTAACACAATTTTGTGATCAAGTGAAAGCTAAGGGGAAAATCATCTTCTCAAATAGACTCTATCATAGTGGTCTGCCTCAAGCAACAAATTTTCTTGTTTCAGTGCAATGCCCTGAGCTAGTCATTGCCTGCATGGAACATTGTGATCCCAAAAGGTGAGGAATCATCAAGTATAATCATGAGACTTTCCTTTTGATCACACCAGAGCACATAGAAGAATTTTTCAACATCCCTGATTTCCCTAAGAATGCTGACATCACTCAATAGTCAACACAAGAGTTTTGGAATGAAGAACCCCTTAGGTGGACTAAGATGGTCAATAACAATTTACTAGTGACAAGGAGGACAGGGTGTTGACTGGTTTCCCCAAGGAATTGTACCCCATTGAATTTGTGGAGGAAGTTTGTGATATGATCACTCTTCTGAGCCGAGTCTTTGGTATCCCCTCTATTAAAAATTTTCATCCATGGATGTATCAGTTCATCTGCATCATCCTTGCAAAGAGTGAATTTGTAGATCGAGCCACCATCATTAGTGACACTCTCCACAAGAAGTTGATCTAGGTGAAGATGACTGGGCATTTCTACATGACATTGTACCTAGCATATGTGGTGGCTAGAAGAAAGTTATTTATGGGGTTAAAGACGAAAGGCATCATGGGTCCTTCAAATGGTGTTTTCCACTATTATCCATGATTAAGTTTCAAGAATAACTCTCATCACTTCAGGAGATTTAATGATGTTTTCATCTTCCTCGTGATTAGAAACTTGAATAGGAATCTGGAAGAAATATTCTCCAAGGATGCCATGGTGGTCATTTCTCAGTGGGGAACATGGTTCATTCAGTTACCATCCTTTTCCTACATTCACGTGAGTGGATTTTTAGGCACTCTATGGAAGCTTCCCAAGTATGTCAGTGATAAGTGGGTGTTAATGGAGCTTGCACGACAACTTTTTCAAATTCATTATCTTCTTATTGATAAACATTGTTCAAGCATCCACTTCCCAATCCAAATTGGGGAATACCAATGGCTGAATCTCTTCAAGTGTGCAACTCATGGAGAAGTAGTTTTCTCTCATTACCATACATCCAATTGTGAAGATATCCCAATTTGACATCAATGGATTCATGCAAAATGATCTCATAGTGAAGTAATAGCACCATCCAGCTATGGAAGACTTCTGGTCTATCTGCTCAGATGAACATGAAGTAAGAAGGAAAAAATTATCCCGTCTAACCCTTGCTCAAATCAAGTCCTTTGACATCAGAGATCCTTCATATTCATTAGTAGATGATGGTGATAATTTGATTGATCCCTCATATGCTTTTTTTGCTTTTGCTCCATTTCCTTGAGTTGATTGGACCAAAAGAGATGAATTCTTTCTTGATGGAAAGAATCAACCGATTCTAGAAAGGAGCATAGCCTGGTATGAATGAGAACTTGGAAAATTACCATCCATCCAATTTCATACCTTAGGATCACAGAAATTGCCAACATGAGGAGGTCTCCAGTTGACCAAAACCTCCTCTCATTCAACCTACATGCCATCAAACCATACACATCAATCAAGGAGAGAATGGTTTTCCAAAATCCACTTCTCCAAAGAAGATGTTGCGAGGAGAAACATACAAGGGTCCTGGCCCTATCGAAGGAAGAGAACGTGTCTCGGGGTTTTCCACTTCAAGTAGAGACACATCTACTCACATTACTGATAGTTCGAGGGAAGCTCATCATAAATACTACTCAGTCATGTCATGCACAACAGTCCTACTCAAGTGCAACTCATCCAAATATCAAATGCTCCTAAACCCTTAGTTCACGAAGATGTTTCTTAAGGTTTCTATGAGGTTCAGGAGGTCGATGTCGAAGTTATTTCCCTAAGGATTGAAGTTGTGGAAAGAAATCTTATAGAATCGAATGATGTCGAGAACAGTGTGAATGTTGCTTTAGTGTCCAGGATTCTATGTGCAGAATTGATCAAGGAGATCCCTTCTTAGCTTGACTGTAAAATCAAGAAAAGAAAGAGGGTTGTCAAGGTGATCAATATTGAATTTGATACCCTTTCCAAGCTTTCAAATTATGTCATCCCCAATAAGCCTAAATTATTCTCGAGAATAATGGTGGATGGAGATGGAAACAAATTTGCATATCTTTCCATTCCACAACTTGAGAAGGAGCATAATGCAATGACGCCTGCTGATTATGAAGTATCTAGGCTTAGACTTGGAAAGTCTACATTGGAAAGTGACATGGCAATGGCCCAAGATTCTATGGATATTGTGTTAAGAATTATTGAGAAATATAAATCCCAGAATTCTCAACTCAAGGCCGAAAAGAATTAGTTTGTGAATTATGTTCAACATCTTATAAATCCAATATCCTCCACTTTTTTGGTATTTGATGCAGTGACTTCCCCCGACGAAGAAACACTCGATCTGTCGAAGGAGGTAAACACTTTGGGCCATATCACTAAATCCTTGCTTTCGGAAATTCTCATCTTCGAGAGAGATAAAATCAAAGTGACTGTAAAGCTCCATGAAGACATTAGTGCATACCTAGATCCAATCCTTTCTTTTAAAGAATCTTTTTCTTCTAGAATATCAAATCTGGAAGAGATATTGCCTAGTCTAAAAGAGATGATGAGTATGGAATCTACAATTATAGCCATTGAAGGGATCCTTGAATAAGAATGCCAAGGGAAACACTTTCTATGGTGTTTACATCTCAAGTCATGGAAGACGCTTCTTGGGGATTCCATGATTCATTACGAAACCATATGCAATGAAGCTTTCACTTCACTCACCTCAATTCATGAGTTCATATCTGAAATCCCTTGTGATTTTTTGGATGAGCATAATCATAGGCATTCATCGGAAAACATTGAGGAACAATTCTCACAATTATTTAAGGACATGTACATTCCTACTATCAACTTCTCCTCTACTTCAATGGAACGTTGTATCAAATTGAAGAACTTGTTTAAATATTCTCAATCAAAAATGGTGAACCTAAATAATATGTCGGGTAGGATTTTGGAATTGTAGGTGTTCTGTGAGGTTGTGCTTCAACCAAGTGAACCTCTTGAAGAAGAGAAGATGTTTGAGACATTGGAAAGGTTCAGATATTTTCAATTGGCGAAGGCGATAGATCCTAATTTCACCAATGGGTAAGGAGATAGCATTTTGGTATCTAACAAAGAGGGAGAGTCCATTTCTCATATGATTGAGATAGGAAGACCCCACTTTAATGGATAAGGCACATGGTCTTGTTTTATGTTTTAAAATGATATTATTGTTAAACTCATTTTTAGCAAACTTTTGATCACTTAAGTGATTTCTAATTTCAAGTTACTTTTTAAAAGTTAGTTGAAAAATTTAAAGTCACTTAAGGTGCCCTAATTTAATGTTCATGCAAACCCTAACTACCTTATAACCAAATTTTGGGTTATAAAACGAAGTTAGGGGCTCATTTGTAAGGGCGAATTTGAGAGAGGAGAAGAAATAATTTTGTGTAAGCTTTGTTTCAAGAAAGAAAACTTGTGTTCTTTTGTGAAGAAATTTTGGAGAGTTAATAAAATATGGTCTTTGTCTCCCATTCATTATCTCTTGTAGCATTTTATGTTCTTATGTTCATTATATGTTAGTTTTTAAATCTTGCATGTGAATACTATATTTGTTCTCATTATTAACATTATTAATAAGTTTTTATTGTTCACAGTGATCAAGCTCTGATATCCAGTTTCTCATATGTGTTCCCTTTCACTTATTCTTGTTTACTATTTCAAACTCAGTTTTATTTGAGTTATTTATTTGTTCTTCTTCTTCTTCTCTATGCAATATTAGGCTTTGTTTTTACCTAACTATTGTATGCTCCTTCCATCCATTCCTTTCTATTTATTTCCTTCATTCCATTCTATTTCTCACTTCTTTCCATTTGATGTCCCAAAACACCCCCCACATACAATTTTGAATGTATAGATGTGAATATAGTTTTGGTTTTCAATAAAGGCAACCTCAACTTCATTAAGGAGGGACTTTGTCCCCTTACTATTGCATGTCATTTGCATGCGTGTAAATCCATTTTCTAACAAGTACCAAAAAGGTATCCTTTTTGCACATTTGTAGCTAGTTCGCCCCACACTAAAATTATGTGCGGTCCTTTGCACATGAACTCAAGAGATAGTAATCAGATTCCTGCATGCAAACACACTTATTACAAAAAAACAAGGAAACAAAACAAGAGAAAAAATGGGAAAGAAAAACATGAAAGGAAAACCTAATCTAAATGGAAAAAATTGCCTTATTACAAACACCAAGAAGCTTTATTTATAGTAGGGCTTCATCCTACTCCCATTAAAGTAACCAGGCAACATAGTGCCATCCAACACCTAAAATTGACATGCACCTAATTTGAATATCTTGGTTACTACAAAAGGTCCCAACCAATGCAACTTCAATTCCCCTAGATGACGCATAAACTTGGAGTCATAGAGAAGGACCAGCTTACCAACTAAAAATGTCTTATTCTTAATGTGCCTATCATGTCAGGATTTCTGTCATTCCTTCTTAGTCTTCTGGCTCCAATGCGCAATGGTGCATCACTCATCTAGTTGCATTAGTTTGTCAATGCGCTCCTATACAACTTGTTCATCATCTAATCCACCTATGCATGCAATACGCATGGATGGTAACATAAATTCAACTGGTAGTACTACTTCTACGTCAAAAACCAATTGAAAAGGTGTGGCCTTGTTCAACCTTTTATAAGTGGTTTTGTAAGCCCAAAGTAAATTTTTCATTTTATCATCCCAGTATTTCCTTCCAACATCACAAATATTTGTAAGAGTTTGTTTGAAAATATTATTTAAAGCTTTTACAGTACAATTAGCTTGAGGGTGATAAGGAGTGGTTTTATGGTGTGCCACAAT
Source organism: Taxus chinensis (assembly GCA_019776745.2). Classification (NCBI taxonomy): domain Eukaryota; kingdom Viridiplantae; phylum Streptophyta; class Pinopsida; order Cupressales; family Taxaceae; genus Taxus; species Taxus chinensis. The sequence continues at coordinate 91,053,524 of CM034151.1, forward strand.
AAACTCTGCTAACAAAATTTTGATTGTCTCATTCAAGAAATGAGTTCCTCTATCACTTGTTAAGCTTAATGGACAACCATACCTACTAATAATGTTTTCCCATATGAACCTTGTTGTTGTAGTTGTCATAGAATCCTTTATAGGTTCCACCTCTACTCACCGAGTCATATAATCTATGCAGGTAATAATGTAGCACACTCTGGTCCTGCACATGGGTGGTGCAATAGGTCATACAAAGTCAGTAGCCCACTTCTTGAAGGGTTTTGTGCTCGTAATATGTCTAAGTGGCATCTCATCTTTATGTGTATCCCACCAACGTGTTGTTGTTTTGCACAAGGTATAGACCAACATGTTTCTTCTATCCCCCTCATTATGTCATTGAGTCTGCACAACAAGCGAGAATGTATTAGAATTTCCTTCACCGGTATACTTTGGTACTTGAGCTGAGCCTAAATGCCTCACCATGCACGACACAATCATCCTTGTGAATCTCCCTTTAACTTCGCACTTGATCATATCATATGTTATATTAGCCCAGTTATCGCAAGCAACACTAGTAGTGTCACTTACAGATTGTGCATCTTCCCACTGAAGAATGCCTTCTTTTGAACATTCTACATGTTATGCATCGCACACCATCTATGTATAAATTTGATTAAGCTCTTCCTCAGTTAAGGGATCAACATAAGGCTCTGCCTTCTTATCATATAGAGGTATGATCACGTGATTGTATTTTTTCTCAAACTTGATGTATCTCTTGTTAAAGCACAAATAAGAATTATTCGCATAACACCAGAGTCATTCAAGTAATGTTTGGAAAATTGTCTACTTCAGAAAATTCTAATACCTCAAAGTCCCCAGTAAACTTGGCTCCTTGAATGGTAATCGATGCATCCTTCAAAACCCCAATAGGCATAGCCCTAGCTTTGTTTGCCATATACAACACATTTGAAGATGGGTGTAATGTAGGTCTCCCCATTTGATTCCATGTATCCAGAGTAATCACATTTACCTTAGTTCATGTATCTATCAAGATATTACTTACTAACCACCCATTGATGACTGCATCAAGTGTAATCTCTTTGTCAAATTCATGATTTTGTGGGAGAAAGTTTACATGAAGTATTTGTCTCTCGTGTTAACTACATCGCGCGGTACCTTTTCATGTAGTCATTCCCCTAACAGTGGAATGATATTCTCCTGGCACAATATCTTACACACTTCTTTCAGGTCATCCACATCCTTCTATGGGAGCCTAACATTCTTCACACATTCTCTCTTACGCGCCTGCTCCTTTAAGCACTGTATCTCACCATGTAGATCTCTGATGACTCCCATGTTCTCTTGATATATTTACTTCTGACGCGCTGTGTATGGATACTTAGCATGTATTAATTCCTCCCTCATGATGAGTGGATTTGCCTTCAGAGGCTCATGTGCACCTACTGCCTCGACGTGCATTATAACCAGTATAGGTTGCAACTCTAGTTCAGACATCTTCTTAGGCATCCATTGATCAACATTCATGCATTGCACCTTGATCATCTCTGCACCCTTTTCCTTCATTTTATTTTATTCATGTGCTCATACAAGTCTTGGAAATCCTCCAACTTTACTTTTACTATTATTATTATACAGTCAAGTATGTTGTTTTATATATGGATCTTGCGTAAGGAAATTATTGACTGATGACCCATTCGATAGTCCATCTGTTTATCTTGTTGGTCTTTAATATTGTTTGTTTTACATGTTGATCACTCATACACACAGTTCTGGTTAGGTTTCAGGGATCTTTTTCTATCAGTTATCACTCATTTGTCATCACTTGTCTCTAAACACTAGCGCTCAGGGTTGGACAATAGCGTTAGGTGCTCTTGTCCATCATGGGTGCCCCTGTCCTCTTTATGTTTGATCTTACTTTTGAAATTTGAGGTCGGTATTTTTGGTTTTCCCTCCAATATCCTGAGGTACTAGTCGGTATGTTAGGTCATTAGTGTTGAAATTTGAACAAGAGATCCCTATTCAAACATAACATATATACCATTATTAGGGAAAACTATTCTTATCAAGGGCTTGCTATCTACATAGAATAATGGATCGCATTTAGACCATTACTCTACATACACACTACATAAAAAGGGGAGTTCATTCTATTCCATCCACACATTTACATTTTTATCTAGCTATTGCCCACTATCTTGATGTCATTGGCGCAAGGGCGACCCAGGAGCACTATTGCACACACAAGCACACAAAACTACATTGGATTTGAGATGTAGTGCAACATTCGGTTGTAAGTCCACCATTGTGGTGGCTGAGGATAGTCTGACCCCTCATTTTGCATCTTTATGTTTTATGCTTTGATGTCTATTTGAGGATTTTGTCGGTACTCTTTTCATTACAGGTTTATGACAGCTCCAACGATTATTGTACGATCTTGTAGTGACAAAAGTTTAAGAGGTTTGAAACCCTAGCGAAACTTCTGGAACCAGATCTCAATATTTTCTTTAGACTCATGCATCCACATAGAAGGCTTGGGCACCCATAGGCAACCCTATCCTTGCCTAGGAGTCCTTGTCTAGTTATTTCGAGCATTTCTACATTTTTCTATACTTGTTTGCGATAATCTGTGTTTTTATTTTATCATATTTCTCAATCCCAAGTCACTGTGAGGTAAGAAGAGTCAAGGTTAGTACCTTATCCCTATCATTTCCTTTCATTAATAAAATAAAATAAATTGTTTTAGAATTCATATTTTATTGCATATCATTTATATCATAGTTGTACATTTAGATTTAAATAAAATATTTATATTTTATTAAATCATTTTGGTGAACCCATAGCTTAGAATTGTTTACCGTAGGATCCACTAAAACCCTAATGGCTAAGGATAACTCTTTTCCTTCTCAGCTAGTCATCCCTCATGTGAGTATCAATCCCATTTATGATGAAGCAACCATCATTGAACTCACTTCCCTATATCACGATTTTACTCTTCTGGATGATACTGAACAACAACTCTTATCTAATAAATGTAATGTGCCTACTATCTTTGATAATTATACTATTGGCATTATTTTTGACCTGATGTTTTTTACTCATTGTATGCCTTGCTATTTATTTATCTATGTTCCACCTTCTATTATTTCTAATAAGAACTTAGATAATGATCTTATTAGTTTCATGCTTAATCTCGATAACAATAAACATGTGCATGCTTTTGTTATTCCTACTAGTTCGGATGATTCTATAGTTTCTTCTCATACTCCTATTTCTAAAAATATTATGCATGACACATCACATATTAGTTCTCCCTCTCCTTCATTCTATGTTGATGATACACTTAATGATATCCTTTTATCTGAATCTTTGTTTGATTTGGATGAAACACTTGATAGTCATGATTCCACTTCTTTGCATACTGCTGATTGTGCATCCCCCGCTCCACTATCATCTTCTTCTGATATTTTGTCTAGTAACATGCATGAGTCATCTTCTTCTATTAGTTCATCTCCTATTGTCACTTCCTCTCGGTATATTAGTTCATCTCCTCCTCTTGCTTCATCTCCTTCTATCAGTTCACCTCCTCCTACTACCTCATCCCCATCTCCTTCTATATGTTAATCCTATTATTTGTATGGATGTTCCATGTTCTTCACCACCTATTACTTCTTTGGTGCCAATATCTAGTGTGACCTTTATTGGAAGCACAAGGAACTAAGATGGGGGGTGAATCAATCCTAAAATTAATTTTCTTTCACATAACAAATTATGCATTCATCCATTAGATTGTTTATACAACATTCATAATCATGTGTGCTTATTCAGATATGTAATATCAACCACAAGAGAAAGAAATTAAAGTACTCAACACAAAAACACCATATGTAAGTGGGAAACCCTCATGGGGAAGAAAATCCACTGAAACTTTGCTTATTTTACTCAAAGCAAAGTAATTTAGTGAAGTACCAACTTCACAAGGAACACCAACCCTACAAGGACCGTAAAACCCTAATTTAGTGAAGCACCTGCTCAACAAGGAGGCTATAACCCCCATAGGATGACCAAGCACTAACTCAACCACATGTAGATGCTTGATCTATGAAATTTTTGTTGCCACAATTGATGGAGATCACTAATTCAGCTCACAAACCCTAGCTCATACCCTAGGGCATAAAACTTGCTCTTTCTCCTTCTTTCTTCACATGTCTTGCCTCTAAACTCTTACACACACAATCTCAATCATTATTCAGTCTGTCATGCATCAGATAAGATCTCAAACTCTTCCCTCATACCTGCAATAAACTCCTCTCTAGGTCACTTTACACCCCTATGTAAGACTAGCTTACCAAATGAGCCAAAACATCACTTTTATATGCATTTATTCTTTCAAACCCAAAGGAGGTTGGTCCCTTATGATAAATTTGACCCATGCATCATTAAAAACATCCCATAACTTTGACAATCTTCATGTTTGACCATTGACTAACACCATATGAGGACTCTCAAGACTACATGACACCCTTTGCCATCAATGGGGGTTGACATCAATGACAACACCTAGCCACAATGGCCAATAATCTCCCCCTTTATCATTGATGACAACCATCATTTAGAAACATTGATGGCAAACAAATGACAAACACACCTATATGACCTCAACTCTATTTTTCTGAACTTCTCTCCCCCTTTTCCATCTATGAAAAAGGCTACAATGACACTACTACATGTACAATGACAACACACAACTAGAAACAATGACAACAATGCTCAAAATTAACTTGCATGCTAAAAAAGCTACCCCTAGAACTAAAATTGCACCTCTTTGACTCCTTCAGTAGCACATGAAAATCCTCTTGGACCTAAAAAAACTCCCCCTGAGCATGATATTCCTTCATTCTTCATTCATCTACTATTTTCATCACTTTCTAGGTCATTTACATACTCAAGATCACAAATTATCCTTCTAAGGAAAGAAATATACCATTCAGGACTAAGAGACCTGAATTACGTCTTGAGTGCAATAATGGCATACTTCTACAAGCAATGGAATCTTAAAATAAAAATGAAAATCCTCATTATGGATCCCCATGGGCTGATGCCACCTATACCCAACTTAAAACTCAAAATGAAGTAACATACCTGAACATAACAGCCTTGTAGATGCATAAATTTCACAGTCCTTGAATCATGTTTTCAGTGTTTTTGAACCTGTTCTCTATCAGATCACTAAACTCAGCAACCACATCTCATATTTTAGTTTTTCAAGCATCTTGGGCCACCTAAGTGAAAAGAAAAATATTCTCCCCCTATCTTAGCTACACCTCATGTCTGACTGTTTTAGATTAGTACAAGATCATCCCTAGGTTGTGAAGACCCTGGCTCTACCTTTAGATCCTTATGAATCCACAAACTTCCATTTAAATTTTTACAGACTTGTACAACCACTTTTGTTATCAAACACATGGACCTTATAATAATATTTTACAAGCATCTTGGAGTTAACTTATATCTATCAAACTAATGTGAGTGTAATCCCTTTAACAAGTACAAGCTCTTTAATAATTACAACATCAAAATCCTGACCCTTTTCCCTTTCAAATCTCTGATTGACTACAAAATTAAATCTGACTCTTTATTATTCACATAATTAGGCTTCTTTGATGAGAGCTACTACTCAAGGCATCACTTTATCTCCACTGTTGGACCTATAGTGTCACCTTAATACTCTTCAATGCATTATATCAATCCTTGTTTTGACCCTGCAACTTCTTGTCTTTACTTCAAACAACTCAGATCATTAAGATACCTACTTGAAACAACCATCAGAAGTCCATCTTTGCCTATCAGGGAAGAAAATAAAAACTTTTCTTAATCATCAAACATACCTATAGAAAAACTGTAGCAATCATTCACACTTGTAGATCATATTCACTCATGTCTTTAATACAATAAGTACAAACGTTGTAGCATTCACTGCATTTGTAGGATCCTACCACTATGATAACGAGACACCATTACCATCATAGAAATTCTCAAAATTATCCTAGAATGAAATTCAAAGGATCACATTTCAGTTGGGGGACTTTGCAAAATCTTGAGCCTCCATGTACTAAAACAATCCTTTCTATGTAATAAGCATCTTTAAATCCTGGTACCTTATTACCTTCTCCAAGATATCGATAATGCACTAGTCCTCAAATTTAAGGCCTTCCAAGGGTTCCATCTCGTAAGAAATACCTTCATAACATAGTCAACCCTAAATCACCTAGTCACAACAAATTGTCTATTTAACTATCAGAGGATAAACACCTATTAATGAGCTCTCTCATTTCATAATAGACTATAAGAACTAGCCAATATTCATGTAAGAATGGACAAGTACTATAACATTGAGACTCAATACTCCCTTATGGCATTCATAATCCCTCTACCACACTATAACCTAGCCTAGCCTTCATGAACAAACCCTCTTTGAGACCTGACAGACTTCTCCCTTTTATTCCTTGATGAGAGTACATACATTCGTATCACTACATTGAAACCAAATCAAGCATGTCTAAAAAATGATCTTTCATAGACATACTTGAACCATAACTAAACCTACCATAGTATATGACCCTGAGATACCTAACTTTGACTTCACCATTTAAATCATTTAATAACACTTGTATCCACAATCACATGTTGATTTTACTTGTTTTCAATACAATTTTAACAAGTACCATGCCATATATCATGCCATTATTAATCCTCATATCAAGACACCTTAGGATCACCTATGATTAAGACCTTTACATGGCCAACTTAAACTCATGCTTACATGTTTTATACTCAGACTTTGAGATGACTCGTTAATACATATCCTTTACAACCTCTAGAAATCTGATTCTCAGAAATTAACTATCACTCTGTACTCAGATGCAACCAAGATGGGATACTAGTCCTGCAGTCACTTTGTCTACATATGAAAGACCTCATCATAGCCTCTAAGCACTATGTAGAATCCTCTATGACCTACTAGATAATTAGTTCACAGTCCTTTAAATCACTATAGCTTAACAGTTTTCCAACCCATTTTGAGAGATCTAGATGAACTCTTATTAGATTTGCAAGGATGAAGCTATAAAATACCTGTGGTAAACATATAGAAGTATGATTATCATATCTGTGGACACCTTGAGAACACCATATCAGATAGGTACTGAGGTCTACTCTAGACTTTCAATCCTTAGTCATTTTGAGCATAGTTCATAGAGAACTAATTCCTTCAAGATCTGTAGGACACCATTCATACACTAATACCTTAATGCCTTCTGAACAACATGTAAGAATCCAATACACTTTTCATATTATAACTTCAGAAAATTCATCACAGGGCCTTTAGACATCTGGATAGGTTCACTATTTGACATCAAGAACATACTATAACAACACAAGTTTTTCATACTTCGTTCATGGCTTTTAGCGATCAAAATTCTTCAAGAGTTCCCCTGCACAAAAGCCTTCTACAGACTTCTGAACCTGTCTCACAGCACTGTATTACATTTGTCTTAGAATGCACTCCACCATTCCTTCTAACACTATGGATAGCAATTTACATCGTCTAAATCATTTGAAAGAATTCAAGAACCCTCATTAGACCTTACCTCATATCATCAGACTTTCTCTGTGACATAGATTAAGGTTATCTTACATTGACCTAATAGCTATGTATTTCCTTCATTAGGATAACTATGTAATCATCCATGTTGAGGTTTTGGTCATCAAAGCCTCATCAAACTATAACAATTCCTTGATATCCTTGTTCTTATTCTGTAGGTTGAGGTTCTGAGCACTGATGATCTTCCACAATACTATATGCCCACTATCATGATCTTAACCTGTAGTTTTTCTAACACGGAATGAACACCTTCAATATCTTCATCATCATTCAATCCTCCTTGAAGCTCTGTTAGATACTTCTATGCCTGCATGAATAAAATTGAGTTAGCTTCATTTCTCAACTTCTATGTAGTTCATGAACCCATGGATGTCCATGCTTAAACCATCTTCTACTCAATATCCTTATACTGATCAATACTTCCCTTGACAATGCGACAAAAACTGTGACATTTGAACCTTCAAGCTAAAATTGAACATATTAGCCATTGCAAGATGAATATCATCTTGACCTTATCATGATGATATAATGGTCATTCAGATTTAAATCATTACTACTTCTGATAGACTTAATTAACTGAAGACAAGAATTGTTCTTGATGTAATACTTCATTGAAATCACTTGAACACCATCATATATCATGGGAATGATAAGGAATTCTCATACAAAAACAAAAACTCCCATTGAGGTTTGACACAAATTACAACTTGATCAACTGAGATATATTGACATCTAGGGACCTTTTGAACTTCATTATGACCATGGAGTATGCTTGTTACTCCACCAAAATCTTATGACACTCAAGACATACACCTCTTACTATGAATCATCAACCTTTGTGACACAGATACACGTAAGTAAACTCTTATGGTGATATATTAAAGCTCATACATTCAGATTTTTTTCCTAGACATAAAACCTCTGAAATATCATTAGATTAGGAAGACTTTACACTGCTTCATATGACACTGAAACACATTAACACATATTCTGACTTAGATGACACAAACAATGCTTGATTCATCACCATGAGCTAATTGAAATTTTCTTTGATATTTTCAAGAACTAATCACATATGAGTCCATCAAGGACTCAAAAGACATGACCCAAACATATTTTTCACCTGCATATACTCATGCACATTCCATTTATACTTTCAGGGACCTATGAAATATCTACCAAGTTAATGAGATACATTACAATGATCTTTGATTGTGACTATATAGACAACAAGAAATAACCTGGAGAAGCTATACATCATCACATATTACTATGTATACACCCTCTTGATAGCCCAGACAAGACTATACATACTTGACATGAATTCAGAGAACTCTTAAACATATACCATGAAATTGAATAAAACTCTTGGGACCTTGATAGAACTACATTGATGAATATGGAAAACATCTACATTAACTATGCAATTTCCATAATATCATACTTAGAACATATGCTATTTAGAGGATTGAGTAAAGGCACATATTTTAGCACAATTATGACAACAATCTCAACACTCTTGAAGAACCTTGAGACTAAGGTCATAGACTCAACTATCAAGACTTCATACTTGAAATAAAAATATGGATGACATACTTATGGAAAGGACTCAGACACCTAAAAAGTCACAAGAACTCAGAAATACAAATGAGGAGATAACTTTCCATACCTTGTCACATCTAGAGGTATTCCAAACTCCTAGTTCCTTCAATTCATCTTGCTCATGAACTTGAAAAGCACTCAGATGCACATGTGATCTTATTGAACTCAAGTGAAAACATACTATCTTGAGCTGTCATGGGACTTAAGAACCTTTGTTTTCTATCTTGGACAGCACTAGCATGTTGTTTGAAAAACTTTATACTCTGCACTTGGGTGGGTTGAGAATCAGTTTTCTTAAACTCTCTTGATCTTAAAAACTTGATCAGATCTTGATCACTTCTGATTTTGTAACATCTATTCTTAATCTTGAAATTTATGATTAGGTCCGTTGATTGACATGTCTGATCCTTTAGAATAAGACCTCTTGAATGAACCTTATTTTTCTCGGACATAGGCTGTGCAATGTGACCCGATTATTTGGTAATTGAAGACAAACAACACTCCTCTTCCTTCTAGGATAAAAGAAACTCAATTTCCATCCACAATATCCTTGATTTTATGTCCATACTCACAACATGAAAATAACATTCACATTTGAAGAGACCTATATCATCTCCTTAGAGAACTTCTCTTTACAATCTCTATCTCTATAGACCAAAAATGTGACAAACAAAACAATATCAATTGAATGAAGAACCATACCTCATAGAATTATGTTTTTTGAATTTGTTAGACCTTCTAAAAATCAGCCCTCTTAGTCACCTTCACATATGATTTTGAACTTGGAACAACTTCACTGATCATGCATTAACTTGAAACGCTTAGGCCTACTTTTTCATCTATGTGGCTCTTTGATCCTTCTAGAACACTTATCAAGAGCCTTTGGAGATCTTCTCAAGTATCTCATACATATTCAACATTGTTATAAGAATCTTTCTAAATCTTCATTCAAGAGATTTAAATTTTTCTTCATACGTTAAAAGAGAGTTTCCTCTTTCTCTTTTAATGCTTTGGTCAAACTCTCAACTTGAGATTTCCAACCCTAAGAATAGCTTGGATCATATACTTCCTAAATTTCAAATGCTTGACCTGAATATTGATAGGCCTCAATACATGACTAAGCTATTTCATTCCTTCATTATCAATTATAGCCTAAAATGTCTGATAGACATACCCAAATTTCTCGTGCTTCAAATTATTTCCTTCAATTTGCTAAACTTCCATCATAAGGAATCCACTTTGATACTAATTTTTGGAAGCACAAGGGACTGACATGGGGAGGGTGAATCAATCGTAAAATGAATTTCCTTTCATTTACACAAACCATAAATTTATCCATTATATTGTTTATATAACATCCATAATCGTGTGAGTTCTTATTAAGATATGCAATATCAACCACAAGAACAATAAAGTAAAGTACTCAACACAAGAACATCCATATATAAGTGGAAAACCCTCATGGGGAAGAAAAGACCATTGAAAATATTCTTATATTACAGAAAGAAAATATAATTTATTGAAGAAAAAACTTAAAAAGGAGCGCCAACCCCTACATTTATTGAGGCACCAACCCCAAAAGGAGTAGAAACCCCCTAGTTTATTAGAAGCACCCAATCCTACAAGGAGCACCAATCACCAACTCCACAAGGAGGCTACAAACCCCTAGGATGCACCAAGAACAAAATCATCCACTTGAATATGTATTTATATACTGAAATTTCTATGCTACCATAACTGATGGAGATAACATAATTCATCTCACACAACCCTTTCTCAAACCCTAGATCATCCAATCTTGCTCTTTCTAGGTCTTTCTTGGACTTGTCTTTCTTCTATTACTCTTACACACATGATATTAGTAATCATTCATGAACTTGAAACATGCATATATATAATATCTCAAAATATTCCCTCATACCTGTAAAAAATTCTCCTCTCCAGTTCACACTTACTCGCACATGCAAGAGTAGCTCACAAAATGAGCTAAAACATCACTCTTATATGCATCTTCTTCTCTCCAAACCAAAAGGAGGTCAGTTCCTCAAGATAAATTAGAACCATAAATAATTCATTATATCTCATAATATTTTAACTACAACAGTCTACAAGTGACCCAATTAGGTTGGCCTAAACTAAAAACCCTGCATTACAAGATGCCAAAAATGGCTAAAAAACCCCCATGGGCATTAGGATGCTTAAAAATCTCCTCATTACATAAACCATGCTAAATACATAGCTTCCATGAACCATAATATATTAAAAGATTATTAAACTATCATTTAAAGATTCATACATGGTCTACAATTTTCAGTTCAACCAATCAAATTATTTCATTTAATGGGCCCAGTGCACTTTGTATTTCTCAAAATTGGTGTTTCCTACACCCTTCAACACCTTCGAAACTTGATTAGATCACCAACATAAATTAAACAAGGTAACCAAAACATGCCATATGATAGCCACTTGAAATGGAAATGTAATAGAATTTTATAACACATTTATAATAAATTTATATATCCTTGAATCAATCATTCTGCTTCAAACCACAACTACGTTTTGGCTTCACCAAAACAATCTTCCCAAAAATAATGTTTCTAAAGTTTAGCTCATAACCATTTTTTTATATATACATTCCAAATACCTAAAAAATAGATTCATTGGATTCCAAATTCATCCATATTAACATTCCAAGTGGTAGATAGTAATAAATCGCCACCATGTATCTAATACCTCAAAAAACATCAAACTGTCACCAAGAACACATCCTGTCTTGAATTGCTAATAATATTCCTTCATGCTAAAAGAATGACCTAGAACATAATCTCAAATGACATCAGTTATGATGAAAAACTACATATCATTGGAAATATATCTGAGTCATTATTTTCAACACAAATTTAATAACCTTCAAACTCCACCTCTTTAGCTCAAGTTATGACCATTTTACTAAAGCATTACTTTTTATGGCCTCAAAACTGCCCTTTGACAAATTAACCTGAATGGACCTCAACTTGAACATGTACATGCATGAAAATGTATCTAAAACATTCCCATGGAAATTAATAAAAATTCACATACATTCCATGCAATGCCAATATAGTTCATTACCTTCATTTCAAGAACTTTTCTCCTTAAACTGAAACTCTTTAGAAACTTGGCATTTTTTAGGTGGGGCCCACATATGACCACAAGCTCTATCATATATTTATGGAAATAAGGAAGATTCATATACAACATTGAATCATAAATTTTTCTGAATCAATGAAAATTTGGCTGCTACATGCACTTTTCTAAAAACTACTCTCTAGGTAGGGTTTAGTTAGGGTTTCAAACCAACTTTAGCTTCTTAATGATAGTTCATAAAAACATGATGATAATAAAACCACCTCATTATTTTTTATGAAATATTTATAACTAAGCATTATAAGATATTCCTAATATCTCATATCCCCATGCAAAACATACAATTCAAATCGAGCATCATAAGGTTCAACTTTGCTATCACAAAATCACACTCAAACTGACCCAGTCTTGCAAAAATTTGTATAACTTGCAATTAATTTCTTTATAATAACCATGAACCTTGGCATGAAGCACCATGTACATCATATCCTCTACCTTGTCCATAATCATCACATATTTCAAATATTTCTTAAAACTCTCTAGCTACTAGTGACTTATCCATGCTAAACTAGTTTGTTCTCAACTATTTGCTTCCCAAATGACCTGATAGATATGCACCTGAATCATCTGAATTACTGACCTGAAACTCATCATAAACCTCCAGGTAAAATACCATCATGCTGAAAACCATGATTGAAACATAGACTCATTCAGCTCTAAATATCAGATCACCTCTACCTCATTATGGATGCTTTAGGGCTATAAATAAGCCTAGAATGAACCTAACTTCACCAGTTATATGACCATGATGACTCAATGCAGACCTATGTATACTCATGACACATCACATAGACCATGTATGACCTCATGAAATACTCCAACCAGCTCTGGAAGACTCATATTATGATTCTACCCACTAGAACATGCACCAAGACACCCAAGAACATCACCCAACTTGACAATCTTCACGCTTGACCATTGACTAACACCATATGAGGACTCTCAAGACTGCATGACACCTTTTTCCGTTAATGGGGGTTGACATCGATTAAAAAACTTACCCTCAAAGGCCAAAACCCATAGTGTTGGAATCTCCCATATATCCTCTTAATATTCCTATGATTACTCATAATGGTAAATTGCAACCGCTTAACACATTATTACCATCCTCTTTTATTCCTCCGCATGATGTCTTGTCCCTCGTGCATGTTTTTGATAACTTATAGTCTTAGGTCCAATATCTCACACTAGAAAGCAAGGCCTATTATGCTTCCATTGATAATAATTCATTACACGGAAACCCTATTCCCAAAAAGATCCACAACTCAACATTTCCCAAGGATTTTGTTATGCCTACATTTTCATGTTTTTATGGTACTGGAAATCCCTAGTTACATCTCAATAATTATCGTATGGTTATGGCTTCATATTTCAATGATTGATTATTACTTAAATCCTTTCTCTATAGTCTCATAGATGAAGCTCTCCAATGGTACACACATCTACCCTTTAGGTCTATTAATACCTATTGTGAGATGGAAGAAGTTTTTATTCGTCGATTCATAGTCAACAATGACCCTAGAGTCACGTATAATGATCTATGTATCTTGCATCAAGGAAAAATTTAACCTATAATTGATTACATTTTACGATTCAATGCTTACATGCACCAATTAGTCTTCTAGCCTATTGACTTAGAGAAACAGTTTATCTTTTGTCGCAGTTTTATTCCTCCTTTAAAACAATGATTGTAATATGAAACATGTGAATCATTCATGCTTTTATGTTATAGGTTCATTGACTTAGAACTAGAGATCTCATTACTACTCATGTTATATATTCTCCTCCTATTGCTATTATTACTACTACATCATCTAGTTCTTTTCCACTCCCATCTATTGAGCATCCTACACGGTCTCCATCTCCTCCACCTCGTAGACACATTCATTCTACTCCATCACCTACATGTCCTCCATCTCCAGATCCACATAAGGCTATGCATCAAACTCCTCCTCCTATTTCATGGGAACCGTTACATTTTCCTCATCATGCTAGACCTCATGATGTGCTACGTACATTACTTAACAGACATTTGATTCACTTTCCTTCTAACCCGCATCATGTCGCACATCGCCTGTAACGCCAATGTGATTGACCTTACTGTGATTATCATTGTATCAATGGCCATAGGGATAATGAATCTTATGCCCTTCATGATAGTTTACAAAAATTAAAAGACAAGGGCATCATTTCCTTTGGCTCTCACTCATGTGAGAGGTATATATCTACACTCCCTCGTAGGCGTGTTGTTACTCTGGTTGAGTTACCTCCTTCAGATAGTTCTAAGGTCATTATCCATCCATTGCCACATGATATTACTCATGTGCATTATCCATCTCATCCATCCATCGTTGCATGATCTCATTTGCCACGTTATGCGTTCAAAAAAGAGGATCCTAATGCTATTTGGAATTTAGAGTTTCACAGTAGTTGCTCTAACTCCAAATCTGGCACAGGAGTAGTACTCATTTTTCCTTTAATTTACAATTTCATAGCACTAATAATAATGTTGCATATGAAGCATTGTTATTAGGATTAATAGTGGCGAAGGAGAAAGGTATCAGGAATCTGAAAGTGCAAGGGGAAGTAGATTTGATTGTCAATCTAGTAGGGAATGTTTATCAGGTGAAGAATGATCATTTGATACATTATAGGAACATTGTATGGTATTGTATAGAATACTTTGATTCCTTTTTAATTAAGGCAGCACTAAGAGATCATAACAACAAAGTGGATTCCCTTGCATTATTCGCTTCACTACTTCCACCTCACCCTGAGTTCAAAGAAGACAAGTATACTATTTAGATAGTTTATTGACCAAGTGTCCCTGATAATTCCTCACATTGGCAAGTATTCAATGATGGCCAAAAAGTCTTGGCTTTTCTAGAAAATTTTGACAATTTCAACGAGCTTTATTTTGAAGGTTTAGAATTAGATTTTCGTGAATCTATTTCCGATTCATAACAAGAAATCAATGGCGAGTTTCTTTAGCTAAAGTGAAATAAGATTCCCAAAGGCTTGGTGTCACTTCAAGGATTGTTTAATAAACATGATCGTTTCATCCAAAATAAGAGACAATCCGAGGTAAATTCATATGTTGAATTTGAGTATGTCAATATAGGATCCCTTAAATAACCACAGATTGTGAATATCCATAAGTGTTGCTGTCTTGAACAAAAGAGAAAGTTTGTTGTGCTCTTGGAAAAATATATGGACGTGTTGGAATGGTTCTATGCAGATTTTAAATCATTCAAACTAAAATACATGTAACATATTATCCCCTTGAAATAAGACGCTCAACCATATTGGTAAAAAAATGACATTAAAATCCCAAAATATTAGGTACTATTCTCATTAGGATTCAAAATATGTTGGATACGAGGATTATTTTCCCCATTCACTATTCTACATGTGTGGCTAACATCAGTCATGTACGTAAGAAAAATGGAGAGATCTATATTTTTCTTAATTTACAAAATCTCAATCAATCTTGATTGAAGAAAAATTATTGCTGCCTATCATGGATCAAGTGTTAAAAATAGTCATGAGGTCTGAGATGTTGTCTATGTTAGATGGATTTTCAGGATATAACCAAGTTGAGGTGGTTGCAAAAGATCAACATAAGACATCATTCACCACTGTATGGGGAAAATTTTCTCATCAGAGGATGCCATTCAGGTTGATTAACATCAAAGATAATTTTCAAAGAGATATGGACTTAACATTTAGATATTTAATGGGAAAATTCATATTGGTGTACCTGAATGATATTACGGTCTTTTTGAAAAATAGGCATGACTACTGTCATCATTTGGAGCATGTTTTGATGAGGTGTCAACAACATGGTATTTCCCCAAATCCTAAGAATTCCATGTTTGGGGTGACAAAAGGAAAGAGTTTTGGGAATATCGTAACAAAAGAAGGAACTAAAATTGATCCCAAGTGGATTAAGGTGATACACAATGTCACTTTACCTACAAGTAGGACATGTGTACATTCCTTATTTGGGATGGTTAATTTCTTGTGACGATTTGTTCTAGAATTTACTGATAAGATAAGGAAAATTTTGGAAATGATGAAAGGGAAGGTTCAATTTTGATGAAATTATAAAGGAAAGCACACTTTTGATGAAATCAAGGAAGCTATAGCTCATGCTCCTATTTTGGTATGTCTATATTTTAAAAAGGATTTTATTATGTACATCTATGCCTCTTCTCACATAGTGTATGCCATAATAATACGAAAGAATAAGGAAGGAATTGAATCACTTATCACTTTTAAGAGTTTTCCTTTAAAGGAACATGAGTTGAAAATGTTTCAAATTGAAAAATATGCATACGCCGTGGTTAAAGCAGTCAAACATTTCAGGTATTATGTTTTGAGTTCTCATACATTAGTTCTTGTTTTTGATACGAAAGTGAAATCTAGCCTTACCTAATAGGAATTGGGAAGTCAGAGAGGTAATTGAAATTCTAAAGTTCAAGATTATGATCTAGAAATTAAACCCATAAAGTTGGTACATGGAAGGGGTTTGTGCCAATTAATTGTTGATAACAACTCCAAAGAGGAAGTTTGGGTGGATGAGGGAATTCACGACGAATTTCCAATGTTGCTATTTGTGAGTATGACAGATGAATGATATTCAGACATTGATTTATTTTTGACTTATAGAGAATGCCCTATGTATTTGAGTTCAAAGGAAAAGAGGACGATCAAGCTAAAGTCATTAAAGTACATACTCTAGGATAATGGTTTGTGTAAGCGAGGAATTAATAGAGTGTTCCTTCAATATGTAAATAAAATTCAAAAAGGTAAGATTTTGGAAGAATTTCATAACTTGGCATGTGGCAGACACTTTTCATCATCTGTAATGGATCACAAGATCCTACAAACAAGAGATTATTGGCCCACTCTCTTCTAAGATGCAACTAATTGGGTAGCCAAGTGTGAAGCTTGCCAATAGTTTGTCGGTCATCCCAAATTAGCAGCATTCCCATTAAGTCCTGTAGTGATTGAATAACCTTTTTCAGCAATAGGGAATATGTTTCATCAAAGAATTAAATCCTATGTCTATTTCTAGACACATTTATGTATTAACCATGATGGACTATTTCACAAAATGGGTAGAATCCATCCCAATAAAACATGTTACTTTTGAAGTTGTCTTTGACTCCATTAAAGACAACATAATAGTAAGGTTTAGCATTCCTCATAAGATTGTGGCTGATAATGCTTCCAATTTTTCATCTTATGAACTTACTCAGTGTTTTTAAGGCTATGGGATCACTTTAACCCATGGATCAAATTACTATCCCCAGGGAAATGCTCAGGATGAATCGAGTAATAAAAAATTGGTTACCATAATTAGGAATTTGGTCGATGAGAACTAACGTACGTGTCACAAAGCATTGTATGATGCATTGTGTGATGATCATATCAATCCTAAAATAATTTTAGGGTTGTCACCATTCTATGCATTATACGAAGTATATGCAGAAATTCCCATCTCCTTGGAATTTCCAGCTTTGAGGTTGGCTAAGATAACTAAGGATGAAAATTTCCAAGATTCCATTGAAAAAAGGATTATGTACCTGACAGAGTTGGAGGAAATTAGGATTAAGGTGGCAGATAGGATCGTGGAACATTAAAATAAGGTCAAGAAGATGTTTGATAAGAAAGCTAAACAATGAGATTTTCATTTGGGGGACCTGGTTTTTCTTTGGGACAAAAGAAGAGAGCCAAAGGGGATGCACAAAAAATTTGACTCCTTATGAAGGGGTCCCTTCAAGATTCATCAACTGAGCAGAGAATTTTTTTTTAATCTTTCAAATATTGATGTAACTCAACTCCCACTACTCACAGTGGGTAACATCTCAAGATGTTTCACCAGTAATGCAAGATCTTCTAACATTGTACCATAATTTACTTTTATCGTTGTGTGTTTTCTTTTTGTTGGTGTGTTTTCTTTCAGTTCCTTTGCTTTGATTTTGGTGTGTTTTTTTCTGTTTATGTCTATTTCTCTCTTTTTGACTTTGCAGCCTAATGTTTTATAATTTAAATATATGAGCTCTCTTCCTTTTCTTCATCAAAGAAATTCCCCAGTCAGATCCAACTGTTATGCCATTTTTAAGTTTACTGAGAAAATAAAGAAATCCAATAAAAAATTTCTTAAAAAATCCTTTCTGATTCTTTTTGATCCAAAGTCATCTTTTAAAATTTCCTCAAAGAGTATTTTTGTTGGATTTCAGAGTTCCATCAACATTCAACATCCTTCATATCCTTTGCTTCCCAATTCTGAAAGTATGAATTGAACTGTGTTATCAAATTTCAGGATCTGATTGCACCAAACATGTGAAATTAAAAACTTGTGTGAAGTGTCCCATGTTCCCTAAACTAGAAGTTTGATTTGAACTACATGCTATCGGGTTTTGGGATCCATTTGCATTGGAACATCATCCCACCAAAACATATGTAACATGCTCTCTACTTTCTGAATCCAAACTCTGACTCAAACCACATGTTGTCAAATTTCAAAACCTGACTACATTAAAACACCTCACCTCCCAATCATATGAAAAATAACTCATGTTTTCCGAATTTGAAGTTTGACACTATAAGGCCTCTTTGTATCAGGTTTTGGAACTTGATTAAATGATGACAGATGCAATCAGTTTCCCAATTCCAAAATCATCACATTTTATGTCCATCGAGTGGGTAGGTGAGCACATGTGTCAGATTATGTGTATTAAATGCTAGGATTTTTATAAATAGGGGTCTTTCCACGTCATTTATACCTTGCATTTCAAATGCCATTCGGATTTTTCACCTGCTTACACACCCCAAAACTTGACCCACATTTTTCTTGGCATTTTTGATTGTTCCTCAAAAGATTGAAGTGTTTTTTACCTTGAGGTAAGTAATTTTTCATCCAGGTCATCTTTTGGTTCATTGTTAGGACATGATCTTTGTGTCATTTGGAAGGAATAGGTCCTCTCCCATTTTTCTCTTTATGTTTTCACTCAAGTCAGTCAGTTTTGAGTATTAATCAGAAGGGTGAATTATCTTTCACTTTCATGGACTTCAAATTTTGAAGAATTGGAAACAAAAATCAAGGTTTTATACCTAAAATGTATAATTGGGTTTTACACATGCCTTAGTAGGTAATCTTCCTAATCAAGTGATTTGGACCTTTGTAGCTTCTCGACATGCCCAAAATTCCACAATATATCATACTTTTGACCTTGCCAAGAAAGAGTGCACTTCTGCAGTGTGTCGCGTTTCCTCAGCTGTAAAACATTATCCAAACCCCGACCCATGTGTCAGGTTTTATTAGGTGTTTGAAAGTTCCTTTTTCCCAATTTAGTATATCAAAATTTCAAAGATGTTGATAAAGGTCCCAAACCTGACTCTCTCTAGGTCTTTTAGGCACCTTTATGGCAAGTTCTCCATGTCTAATTCAGGAAAGGGAAAGGATAAGAAGGAGGGAACAAAAGAAATGAATTATAAGTATCACAATGTGGTGGATCCCTTAAACATTGATTCAAAATTTGATATCAGAGATAAAGAGTTGGGATATGTAGACATGGACAAATTTTGGGCTAGAGTTTAGAGTTCCTCGCAAACTTCATGGATGCAATCTCTTTGTGCAAGTGGATTACCTTTGGCAGAAAATTTTCCCATTTCTTCTCAATGTCCGGAATTTATTCTTGCATGCATGAATAATTATGATTCAAACTCAAGGTTAGTATGGAATCAGGCAGGAGAAGTAATAATCAAATTGGATATGGATTATTTTGATGCAATCCTCAAGCTTCCCAATTTTGAGGAATATATTGGTACAAATCTTCAATTGGCTCAATAGGCCTTGGATAATGATCTGGAAAATTTTGTTAAGCATGTGAACAAGAAGTTCCTGATTAAAATTAAGCCCGCTATATCTAAGTTTTTTAAAATGGTCCCCAGGAGTGACTTTAATTTATAATTTTGTGATATTATTACACTCCTTAGTAGGATATTTGGGCTCCCAGAAGCTAGGGAATTTCATGGGTGGATGTATCATTTCATCACCATCATTAAAAAGAATAAACAATATCTTGATTGGGGAACCTTCATTAGCGATGCCACTGACGCTCAAATGAAAACAATCCTTTCCACAAACAATTTTTACATGATTTCCTATGTCACCTATGTTGCGGCCAAAATGAGGAATTATCCCGGGTTGGATTCAAAAGGTAACAGGTCCATTGATCACATCTATAAGTTCTATCCCCATTTGTCTTTGAAAGGAAGATTAGAAGATTTCAGAAGAGTTAATGATGCCTTCTTCTATGAGGTTATGTGTAGATTAGATCCTGATCTTGCAAAGTGAAAAGTCTTGGATGCTACGTGGAATGAAGTATCAAAGTGGGGATGCATATTTTTGAAATTTAGAAAATTTACATATTTGTGGATTGTCATATTTTCATAAACACCAATGCGTCTTCCAAGATATCCAAGTGATAAATTAATTCTTATGGAATTGGTCCAACAACTCTTGGATTTTCACAAGTTTCAACAGAGTAAACATAAGGTTGCCATTTCATTTCCTATATCAATTGGGAGGTATACATGCTCCTCAGTAATTTATTGATTCTCCCCCTCCATCAATTCCAGAGGAAGTTCTAGTAAGCATTGTGGCCTATCTACCTGTCTTTTCTTCTACTCTTTACACTCCTTCTATGCTTGAATCCACTCAGTCATCTCTAGTGCTTCCTTCCATTTCTTCTCCTTCTCTCTTTCTTTCCTCTCCTCCTCATTCTCCTCCATTTCCATCATCACCACTTGCATCCACCATGGTGAGTGTTTTCTCACCCTTATCCCCTCTTTCGAGTGGAGTAGGATTGACATTGGAGTTACCAATGTCTTCTGGGATCCTAGTCTCCATTCCCCTTCCTCTTCCAATGTCGTCCGCCATTGTTATCGCAATTCTCTAAAATCCTCCATCCCTAATAACCACTTTTCCCACTCCTCCAAATTCCTCTGTAACGATCTTAGTTCCTCTCCTATAGGCACCTTCTGCTTCAGTTCTCTCATGGTTAGTTGGCCAGACTCTGAAGAAGAGAAAAGTGGTTGTTCCACCTGAGGCTTTCAATTTTATCTCATTAAATCCAAAACCTACTTAATCAACCAAGAAACCCAAGACAATTTTATGGATCTCAGTTGATGCATCCGGTCAAAAAATTGCAAAGATCGCCATACCCACTGCAGCAAAAACCAAGGAAGACATAATGGCTACTTATTATTAGATCATAAAGGGTAGATCTTGGAAAGGTTATTGCTAAAGGTGCCCCAACAAGAAACTCAAAGAGACTAAGGTCTTAAGGGATGAATTAAAGGAAAAGGTTGAATAGTTGATGGAAGTGTTACTCAAACTCTCCAAGCCTTCCCAGATGTAGATAACAACTTCTACGCCTACCCCCATTCATTTTAATTTATCATCAGTACCCAGAATGGAAAATTTTAACGAGAAGGGTTGAGTCATTGATGAATGGATTCAACATCTTCTTGTTCAAGGAAAAAAGACCCTTTAGTGATTCAATGAGTGTTTTCAACTCTCTGGAAGAGGTGAGGAAAGATGTTGATAGTTTAAATGATGAACTCCTTGAAGAAATTGGTAATTTAGAGTTAACTTCGGAAACTCTCAGTGGGCTTAAAAATATTCATTTGGAAACCTTAGTTAGGGACGGAGTATTTCTACTTGTTGATAATCATTTTGAGTTTTGCAAAGCGATTGAATTATAAGTCAAAATCCTTATTAAAAAGCAAACTAAGATAATCATAGGATCAAGTGAGAGATGCTACCAATGAATTTGATGAATAATTATCAAATATTTTCACAAGAGTTATAGATGATAGCCTGAATATTCTACCTACAAATAATCTATACAAAGTGTTTCAAGAATTGGTAGAGAAGAAATCTACAGTAGGTGAAAAAATTGATATGGTAGATATTGACAAGCTAATCTTCTACGAAAGTGTTCTGAGCACCTTGGAAAAGTATAACAAAAAATTTTGCAGGCTTCTAGGGATTGTTAGCAACACGCAGGAAACCTACAAGGTACTGAATCAATACTCCTATGGACTAGATGAAGAAGAAGTTCAAGACATGATCCAAAAATTTTAAGAATTTCGTGATAGGTGAGTGGTACAAGATAAAGAAAAAGACAAGTTTGAGTGATGAACTTGTCATGTCATTTTTGTTTTCCATTTGACATGTATTTTTCAACATTGTTTCAACATCCTATGATCTTGGAAGGATTAACTAGGTCTTTGTGTGAGAACCGGTCAAATGAACTAATTAATCATATTTACTATTTTTAGTATGTTGTTGCAACTGTTTCTTATTTTCTCTCTTGCCCTTCTCTATACATATGAGATTTTGTAGCATTCCAAATGGGGAGAAGTTTTTGATATGACATAGAGTTTAGATTTGAGAAAGAGAAATACTGTGTGTTTTCTTTTAATCATTGAAGAATATAAAAGATAATCTATTGCAAAATTTGTGTTGTGGAGAATATATTTTTGGTTTGAGGTATTGTTCTTATGTTCAAATGCTTTAAATCATTCTTTGATTTAAATATTTATTTTATTAGATCTTATGCAAGTTATTACAATTTAAAATCGCATGTGATTGATTATCTTTTGATCTGTGTTTGCTCAAGAAAAAGCACGTTCCCATACATTTTGTTCTTTTCTCATTCTGATAAATTATTCTTTCCCTCTACTTTCTTTTTCTTTATTCATATTTCCATAAAGCTACTGAGATGAGATCCCAACCCCAATGATAAGAATAGTGTGAATATTTTATATATCTTGTGGTGTTTTTAGATTAGTAATAAACAGGGTACCTCACCTTTATCTTAGGAGAGACATAGTCTCATGTACAGTGGTTAAACTTCATGTTTTGTTTTTGATAAAATATCCAGCTAACATACATAAAATGCACTCTTTTATCTATCATGCATCCCAATTATACTACATACATTATCTATCATCTTATACGCTACATCATCATTATACTCTCATCACTCATCATCAACAATTATACATTATAAAATTAGATCACCACAACAATATTCACAACAACAAAACATCCAATATAATGAAAATCATCAATCCATCATATATAAACATACAAGTCCAAATCATCATTAATAAACATCAACTATAACAACATATGCCAATGGTCCATATATGTCTTGATCAAAATCATAATTATAAAAAACCTTATCACTGGGGGGCAACTCCCCTACATCAATACATAAAAATATATCAAATCTCGCATCACTATCATTATCTTCCAATGCAATAGCTCTAAAACTAGAAGCCTTGCCGTTCACCCTACGTTCTTGGTTGCAGCCCCTATATCTCTCTATTTTTCTACGTAATAGGGTATTCTCCATCGACTACTCCGTGAAGTGACTTTGTAACTCAACAAAATAAGAAAATACATCTTATGCTCGAGGACCTCCACCCGCCGCCTCTCTAGCTCTTCATGTCTCCTCTCACGCTTCATCTCTCTCACTCAGAAGCACAATACACATCATTGCAACTATCACAACTGACTCAAACAAATGGGCATGCTTTCCCACTATATCATCTACATGCTCTGACATGCCTCCACCTGCGAATATGTCGGTGGGCACATTTTGTGTCAATGTGCGGGTAGATGTGTCCACAATAAATGACTAATACGCATCACCTATAACCATAAGAACAACACATTAGACAACAATGACCATTACACAACCAACCAACAAATCATACAACATAACTATAAAAATACTCGCACTTTGTTATTGTCGCCACTACTCCACCGAGGTCAGGTGCTTGCCCCTCTACTCCTCCTAGTGGTAACCCTGCCACATCCAACAAAATTAGAAACAAAAATCCCCACTGATATGAGGCCCACCATGCATGTTATGCCTGTGTACACCCCACATCGTCTGCATCTATCGACTTTATTACCGCATATGCCTTATCTGGCCATAGAGGTGCTAGCTTCCCTATTGTGTGCCCTGGTCTCGCTCCAACCCTCCTCATTGCCCTAATATCTCTAACCCATACATATGGCTTTGGGGGCATGTCTTAGGCCATGCCAAACTGCTGTGAAAGCTGCTTAACCTAAAATAACTCGACCACCCCTAGAAGTTGATCCTCTAACCACATAGATGACGTACACATCATAACTCTACTACATCCTTTGGCCATCCTCCGTAGTCTTAGTATGGCCTCTGGCCCCATGTGATTCAACATGGATCTATAGGTGTCTATTTCTATCTTCCTATCCCATATACTAACCCACCTACCTAAAAATATATCTGGTCTAGCCCACTCTCCTCACGGCCCACCAACTGGCCTCAATACTGCAATATGCTCGTAGGCCCAAACATGCAACAATGTTGTAGTTTCAATGCCACCCCCATGCTCCTCCTATGTAAATTTGTATAGATCTCTATATATGTGGTCCAATACACATCGTGCCTAGTGCTCTCCTCTTGTATCTGATGGTAGATAACATGCATCTTATATAAGATGCTTACACCACCACCCTCCACTACAATTGATGATGCTATCACCATGGCAATAAACTTCCACAATCATGGAACCCCTGATCTTAAAATAACATCTAGGCTAATATGGGCCTTGGTAGGAACTCAAGTCCCCATAAAATACCGCCTTACGGCCCTCATCTATCTTTGCATATCATCCACTACCATAACCTGTACCCTTGCGCCAAAAATCGGTAATTGCAGTATGTGATACACGTCCTCTAGGCTAACTGTCATCTCCCCTGTAGGTAACCAAAAGGTGTAAATATCTACACACCACCTCTTGCACAATGTTGTAAATATAGGCATATTACGGGGCATATCCACCATCCTTGCTATGTGTCATAGGACAACACGGTCCAGAAGATCCCACTCATCATCTAACAACCCTAGTCTGAGTAATGTACTCAAATGACGGCCACCACAAAACTCCCTTGAATGGATGTCCTCTGCACAACACAAAACATCAACAAACACATCCTTAGAGCATCATTCATATATAAACATACTCACTTATAACATCAACACACATTAACTTTCGCATTTACATCACTCTAGAATCAACTCACTCTCTCTCGACATGGCCACCTAAAAGCAGGATAGGGGCACCCAGGAGCAGGACACAAATGCCCATGTTTGGGTACTCTAGTCACGAAGGTCATTAGCACCTTCACTGCTCTTGTCCAGGTCCAAAATGCTAAGAAATTCAAAAATACAAATTTTGCAAAAAATAATTCAAAATGACTACTATCACCAAATTTTTCGAAAAAAATCAAGCTTACCAACTTCGTCGTCGTACATGATGCCACGGTTATCGCTACCATCTCGAATTGACTTGGTAGCATTACTCTAACTTGTAACATCCTCACACACTCAGAGCTCACTATCACACTTGCACAAAAGCCAAATGAGTTGCTTATTTAATTTCTACACTGCTATTTATAGTAACTTTCCATTATTCACTTTACTATGGTCATTCATCATGATCATTCTCTCAACTAATTCACATTGCATGGTTTCGATCATATTTTGAGAATACTTAGTCTGATTTTTGTCTCATTTGCGAAATTCTCTTCATAATTTCACCTACTGCTGTATCATACACATTTCACACACA
Source organism: Taxus chinensis (assembly GCA_019776745.2). NCBI lineage: Eukaryota > Viridiplantae > Streptophyta > Pinopsida > Cupressales > Taxaceae > Taxus > Taxus chinensis. Next base: position 91,079,682 of record CM034151.1, read on the forward strand.
TTCAATTCCTATTCCCCATCGTTTACACTTAATGTACACAACCTTTTGCGATATCCATCATATACTCATCATTACGTGATTACTTTCAACTCAGTGTTTGTTCTCATCATCACTCCCCCTTTCCCTGAAAGGGGGAAATACAATTGGGGTCATCCTATAATTATGCTTACCCCATTATGTGAATAATCTATATTACTAACACACCATTATCAAACATTTGTTCATACACCATACAACATGTCACATCACTTTTTAGCAATTTCCCCTAATGACCTAACATGGGAGAAACAAGCGTAAAATCTCTCCATGAGTAATCAACCAACCAATCAATCAATCATACATTCAAATTTTGACAACATAAATTTTAATCATATCAACCAATTGACATGAACACAATGCATTTATCCTCCCATATGACCTAACTCGAGAGTTATATCATCGCTTTCCATAATGAGCTAACATAGGAAGTTATTATACATTTCGTGATTACTTCCAGATGACCTAACATGGGAGCCACTGTACACATTGAAACGACATCCTTAAAGTGGGGGAAATGAGACTTAATTTCCTTTCCTATACTACTCCTATATGGGTTATCATGTTTAATCGAAAATTGGATCCAAAATCAACAAATTTTGATCTTTTTCTGTTTGCAATGGCTAGATCTTTTGAGGATGTGGTTAAAGTAAGAGAGACACTAGACTTCTCTCCCTACACCATTCCTCTAGTGGCAGGACGCCAAATCCTTGGTTTTTCACACATACACACACAATCAGGTTGCAAACTGATCACTCCATTCCCCATCACATCTCCATTAACGACAAAATCACCCAATCTCCAATAATTCACTATCAACATCATCTATTTCACTTAGTGATTCTCATAACGGTCCCATGTCCCTCATCACATTACATGGATCAACATGTTGATCCATGGTTTTTCGCACTTATGTTCTCACTCGGCACGTACTTCTACTACACTCTTCATGTACTTCAGTGACATGGGATTCTCCAGACTTCTTAGGCATGCATCTCTATCTACTTTATGTTACCGAGATTTCACTCACCAACATAAAGTGGGGGCAAATGTAGACACAAAATAACATACTTACTACTATTATTATACCGTCAAATATGTTGTTATATATATGGATCTTACGTAAAAAAAGAGTCACTTATGACATGTTCCATAGTCCATCTGTTTGTCTTATTGGTATTTATTATTGTTTGTCTTGCATGCAGGTCACTCATACACACAGTTTTGGTCAGGTCTCAAGGATCCCTATCTGTCAGTTATCACTCATTTGTCATCACTTGTCTCTAGACACTAGGAACCTAGGCTGGAAAGTAGTGCTAGGCACTCTTGTTCATCCTAGTTGTGATGCCCACTAAAACAAACCACTTAAGACCCAAGAAACAACCTAGGATTTGTTAGGAATGTTACGAAATAAGAGATAAAATATGTGGAATAATCCCTTATAGAATCGCAATAGTAGAAACTAATATGTAGAAAATATTACATATCTCAAATAAAAGTGCAGAATAAATAACACAACACAGAGAGACAAGATTTAATGTGGTTCACCGAATTTGGGCTACGTCCACCAAGAATCACTTGCTCAGATTTTATTACAAGCCTCCACTCTTTCAATACAATACCCAGATCCGTTTGGAGCTATGCTCAACAAACTCTACAGAATTCACACCTGAATTCAAAACACATCTGCAATACATTTACTTGTGCATCTATCATATGCATAAGACCATAGAAATAGACAACTGCTTAAGCAGTTTAATACAAAACCGTGGGTATCAAAACCAAGGGCAAAAAACCATGGGTATCAAAACAATGGGCAAAAGATCGAAAAAACCATGGGCCCAAAAACAGCCCATAACGGTAACCCATTACCCATGGGTTAATAAACCACCCATGAAAATTTGCTTCAGGGGCTTCACCCCCAAACCCCCCTGACCCACTCACCGGTGAGTGGGACCACTATAAAAATACCCAAGTGTAACACATAGAAGGTATACCACATTCTAACATACAAATAGGCACCACAAACATAACAATCTCCCACTTGGAGACTGATTTCCACTTAGCAAGCTTCTCAACACTTCACTGTCATCTGCGAAGGCCAACCAAAGCTGAACATAACTTTAGTTTATCCCTTGTGACCACCTTGGTCATCATGTCTGCAGGATTCTGATTGGTATGAATCTTCTCTAACTTCAACTTATTTTCCTCCAAAGCTTTCCTGATGAAGTGATATCTCAACTGTATATGCTTCATCCTGGAGTGGAAAGCAGAGTTCTTAGCTAGGTGTATAGCACTCTGTCTATCACTATATAGCTTACATTCCTCTTGCTTATGCCCCAACTCCTCAAGCAATTGTTGTAGGCAAATAATCTCTTTGCTTGCCTCTGTGGCATCAACATACTCAACCTCCGTGGTTGACAAAGCCACCAGCTTCTGTAGTCATGAAATCTAACTCACTGCTGTCCCACCTACAGTGTAAATATAACATGTTGTGCTTCTCCTGCTATCTACATCTCCAGCCATGTCTGAATCTACATAACCATGTAAAGTGGTGTCTAATCCACTGTAGCACAAAACTGTCCCCATGGTCCCTCTCAAATACTGAAGGATCCACTTTACTACTTGCCAATGCTTTTTACCTGGATCACTCATAAATCTACTCACAGCTCCCACTGCATGGGCAATATCAGGCCTCGTGCACACCATAGCATACATCAAACTGCCAACTGCTGATGAGTAAGGTACCTTTGACATCTGGTTTCTTTCCTGCTCTATCTTGGGACACTGCTCCTTTGATAACTTGAAGTGGCCTGCCAAAGGAGTCCCAACCAGTTTAGCATCCTGCATATTAAACCTCTCGAAGACCTTCTTAATGTACTCTTCCTGAGATAAAGTCAACTTCCGTTCCTTCCTATCCCAAGATATCCTCATACCAAGGATTTGTTTGGCTGCACCCAAATCCTTCATAGCAAATGATTCACTTAGTTGCTTCTTGAGTACTTTTATTTCCTGCATGTTTTTACCTACAACCAGCATGTCATCAACATACAAACACAGGATAATATAACTTCCATCCTCAAATTTCTTTATATACACATAATGGTCAGAATGGCATCTGATATAACCTTGCTCCATCATGAAGCTATCAAACTTCTTATACCATTGACGTGGAGCTTGTTTCAGGCCATACAAGCTTTTCTTCAGTTTGTAAACCATCTCCTCTTTACCTTTGACCTCATAGCCCTCTGGTTGCTGCATATATAGTTCCTCCTCCAAATCACCATGGAGAAATGCAATCTTTACATCAAGCTGTTCTAAGTGCAAGTCTTCTACTGCAACTATTCCTAAAACAGTTCTATTAGAAGTCATTTTTACTACAGGAGAAAAAATCTCATCAAAATCTATACCTTGTTTCTGTGCAAACCCCTTGACCACCAACCGGGCCTTATATCTTTTATTTCCTCCTTCTTCGTCTTTGAATCTAAACACCCACTTATTCTGTAATGCTCTTTTGCCTTCGGGTAGCTTCACCAAATCCCATGTCTGGTTCTCCATGAGAGCTTGATGCTCCTCATCCATGGCTTGCTCCCACTTCTTCCTAGCATCTACCTACATTGCTTCATCAAAGCTCTCTGGCTCTCCACTATCAGTGAGTAATAAATAATAAAGAGAAGGAGAAAAACGTTTAGGTTCTCTTCTTACCCTAGAAGACCTTCTCAATATAGGAGTTTGGGGTTTATGTTGAGGGGGTTCCTGAATTGATTCATGTGTCACTTTCCCATCCGAAAGATCCTCTACCGCTGCATATTCTTTCTTGGATTCTTCCCTATTTTCCTACAACTGCTGCTTATACATGACTTTCTCATTAAAGAGCACATCCTTAGATCGAATGATTTTCTTGTCCTTAATACTCCAACATTTATATCCAAAGTCATCACCACCATAACCAATGAAAGTACATTTTTCTGATTTAGCCTCTAGCTTGGTCCTATCATCTTTGTCTATATGAACAAACACCTCACATCCAAAGACTCTAAGAAATGAATAATCAACTTTCTTACCATACCAAGCCTCCTCAGGTATGCCTCCATCCAAGGCACTTCAGGGTCCTCTATTTATCAAGTACACCGCTGTGCTCACCGCTTCTGCCCAAAAAGAAAGAGACAGTCCTGCATGTAATCTCATGCTCCTAGCACGTTCCATTATTGTTCTGTTCATCCTTTCTGATACCCCATTCTGCTGCGGAGTTCTTGGAACTGTCTTTTTCCTACGGATTTCATTCTTAGAACAGTAATCATTAAATTCATTGCTGTAATATTCCCCTCCATTATCTGACTTGAGACATTTTAGCTTAAGACCTATTTCATTCTATACCAAGGATTTCCATTTAACAAAAGTGTCAAATACATTAGATTTGTTTCTAATACAATAAACCCAAACTTTCCTTGTTGCATCATCAATAAAAGTAACATAATAACTTGAACCCCCAAGAGATAATACCTGAGCTGGCCCCCACACATCAAAATGCACCAGCTCTAACTTACTCTCTTTCTTTGTAGGTCCAACCTTGAGAAACCTTACTCGCTTCTGTTTCCCATATATGCAGTCCTCACAAAACTCCAAACCTGTTTCTGTATATCCAGGCAAATTCTTCTTTATGATGTCCATGCCCTTATGACTCATATGACCGAGCCTATAGTGCCATAATGTTGTATCTACATCTGAAGCCACAAGATTACAATCATTAGTACTATCAGTGGTTAAATACAAGGTTCCAACCTTCTTACCTCTTGCCACCACAAGAGCACCCTTAGTAACCTTCCAAGAGTTAGCTGTAAATATCACGATACAACCATCACTTTCCAATTGCCCCGTCGATATCAAATTTCTCCTTAATGTAGGCACATGTCTGACATCCTTCAATAGCCATGTATTCCCATTTTGCATCTTAACCTGAAAAAAACCTTTTCCAACTATACTGCAAGGCTCATCATCACCAAGAAAAACATGCCCAAAATCCCCTTGAACATAATCAACAAAATAATGCCTATGTGGAGTAGCATGAAAAGAAGCCCCTGAATCTAAAACCCAAGATTCAGTAATATTATGCAAAGAAAGAATCAAAGCATCCTGACATACATTACCCGATGCCACATTTACCTCGTTTTCTTCCTGTTGTTTCTTCTTATCCCAAAGCTCCCAACAGTCCTTCTTTGCATGCCCAGGCTTTCCACAATTTCAGCATACAATCTTGTTCTTTGATTTTGACCTTGCCCGATCTTTTGATTTTCCACGGTTTCCTCTATTCTTCTGTCTCCCTCTAGTTTCCACTGTCAAAGCATTCCCTGAAGTAGAAGATTCCACGGAGCTTTTTCTTCACATTTCCTCGCTTAGAATCACCCCTACAACATCCTCAAACTTCAACTTCGAGTTAGCTAGAACCGAGTTACTTACCGCCATTACTAAGCTATTCCAACTCTCAGGTAAAGAGCACATAATTAATAAAGCCCTAACTTCTTCATCAAATTCTATTGTAACTGAAGCTAGCATATTCAAAACCGTATTGAAATCATTTAAATGATCTGCTACTAAACTATTCTTAGACATCTTCATATTAAACAAATTTTTCATTAAAAATATCTTGTTAGAGGTCGAGGGTTTTTCATATAACTTCCCTAATGCATCCATTAGATCTTTTGTAGTCTTTTCCTTTGAAACATTAAATAATACCGAAGATGCAAGACACAGCCAGATTGTCCCAAGTGCCTTCCTATCCAGCAAATTCCATTTCGCATCTGTCATACTCGAGGGTTTGTTCACCTTCTCAAACAACGGAGTATAAAGATCCTTTTGATAAAGGTAATCTTCCATCTGCATCTTCCAAAGACTGAAATTCTACCTGTTGAATTTATCAACCCTAGATCTTCCTTTATCTACCGTAGCTCCCACTCAAGCTAAAAATTTTCCCTGCGATTCAACACTTCAGCAAACCAAACCAGGCTCTGATACCAATTATTAGGAAATAAGAGATAAAATATGCGGAATAATCCCTTATAGAATCGCAACAGTAGAAACTAATATGCAGAAAATATTACAGATCTCAAATAAAAGTGCAGAATAAATAACATAACACAGAGAGACAATATTTAACGTGGTTCACCCAATTTGGGCTACGTCCACCAAGAATCACTTGCTCAGATTTTATTACAAGCCTCCACTCTCTCAATACAATACCCAGATCCGTTTGGAGCTATGCTCAACAAACTCTACAAAATTCACACCCGAATTCAAAACACATCTGCAATACATTTACTTGTGCATATATCATATGCATAAGACCATATAAATAGACAAATGCTTAAGCAGTTTGATACAAAACTGTGGGTATCAAAACCAAGGGAAAAAAACCATGGGTATCAAAACAATGGGCAAAAGATCGAAAAAACCATGGGCCCAAAAACAGCCCATAACGGTTACCCATTACCCATGGGTTAATAAACCACCCATGAAAATTTGCTTCGGGGGCTTCACCTCCAAACCCATCTAACCCGCTCACCGGCGAGCGGGACCACCATAAAAATACCCAAGTGTAACACATAGAAGGTGTACCACATTCTAACAAGCAAATAGGCTCCACAAACATAGCAAGGAAAATTATGGAATAATTTTTTTTGTTTAAAAGAGTCTACTAACAGGTTGCAAGACAATAGTTGTCACTAACAAGTTCTAAAACAATTCTATTCCACTAGAATAGACTTTTCTTATATTAACGATTATAGAGGTCAAAAGGTCTAAATTTTAGGATTAGAAGTTTGAATTAGGTTCAGAGGGTAAATTATCACCATACCCACTCTCTAACATGCCTATAGTTTCAACTTCATTTTTCTCACACTTAACGCATTCAAAAATTCCCTAAATCATTCTCATTGGATAGCAAATTTCCTCACCTTTCCAATGATATAAAGAAGTCCTCCTAACTCCTCATAAAACTCAAATTATGGGTCAGCGGGCATTGGGGTGAAATTTTTCCCCCAAGAGTGGGCCCGCAGTCCCAGGGATGAAAATTTTCCCAAAAGGGCGAGTTGGCAGGTCGTGGGAAGACTTTGCAAATTTTTCCTCCGTGGGGGGGGGGGGGACTGGGAATCCAATTTGTGCCTGCGCCCCTGCGGGACCGCTGGGGACACGTGTCGAGCTCCAAGCCAAAGCGAAAAAAAAAAGAGGGAAGGGCGGGGCGGTGGAGATGTTTGGGGAATTTTGCCAAAGGGGGAGATAAGGGGTGAGTTGCACACGCGGACCCGCGCGTCCGCGGAGATGGTATTTCCAAGGTAAGGGCGGGAGTATGGGGTCACGGAGGAAATTGCAAAAAAATTCCAAAAACAAAATTTTCTCAAAAGGGATAAAGTTTCAAGAGTTCCGCCTTTCCACCGTGCCACGTGGTAGTACTCGATTGGATGCGGGATTGCGGGCCGGTGGAGGAAATTAAGAAAAATTTCCAAATTTTTAAAAAGGTTCCAAGGAAGAAAATTGTGCCGCACCTCTGTCGATGCCTCATAAGGCCATGTGGCAGCCTTTGATTGGCTAGGGGATGGTGAGGCAGTAGGGAAAATTATAAAAAAATTCACAAAAAAAATTATTAAGTCCCAAGGGAAAATTTCGGGCCACGGGCCTGCCAAGGAAATTTTTCCCAAAATTTTAATGCCAGTGAAGAAAACTTCAAAAGGCCATAACTTTTGATAGAAATCTCAGTTTTGGGAAAACAAGGACTTTCTGGAAAACTCTCAATGCCCTCTTTGCATAGGAATCATTAATTTTAGATTTTGATAAATTTTAAGGGGTCAATTTCATGAAAACGTTATGCAGGCTTTTTAAAAGCAAACTGGTAAATTTTAACTTCTAAAATTTTGTTCAATTTGATCTCCTCCACTCAACATGTCAAACAAACATGGAGAATTATTCTAAGAAGGATTTTAGGATGTATTGAAAGACAATTTTGCTCAATTGATTTCCAATTTGAATTTTCCAACATTTGACATAAAAAGACTGTGAAAGGTTTGGGCTCGATTTTTGCAATGTTTTAAAATATTTCCTTAAGTGTTTTTTGTCAAATTGAGTTCATTGATATCATAGCATACTAACTTTTAATGTTTCAATGTTGATTATTATTTATAGATTTGAACTATGCATTTTAGATAAATTATTTGCTAGTTTTGAATTTACAATAGAGATCAATTTCTAGAGGGTCTGGATATCATTTTTTTCATCTTCCAAATACGAAATTCCATTTCTCTTCTAGTCTAATACATTTAATTGATTTAATCAAACCATTTAAAAGCTAAAATGTAAAGTCTGGTTTCCAATTTTTTCATATTTTCAAAAGGACAAAGTAATACAATTCCTTCATACATATTCCTTTCTTTCAAATAGAGATTTCAATAATATTTAAAGTTCAAATTTCAATGCAACAATGCAAAAGGAGAAAGGTATTGCAATCCTTTATTGACTTCCAAAAACAACTTTATATCTCTCAATTCCTTGAATGCAATTAAAAGATTTCAAATTCTTTCTTTTGAAAGAACATAACAGAGTATATAAATCTGTCACATTTCAAATTTACAACTTTCATAGCTCAATACAAACATCTTTCCATTACAAGATATTTACAAATTTCATCCACTTCAAAGTGGGAAAGGTCACAAAAGATTTTGTTTCTCAAGGTACTATCAAAATGTATTTTCCTCTGCTCCAAAACAACAACATGCAAGTTCCCTTTTCTTCCAATTTGATCACAAAAAAAGTGGGGGAAAGGCAACGCTCTCCACCTAACCAAGACATCAAATGAAGAGGAGAAGCCATCCTTTTTCATTGGCCCCTGAGCCCCAACCAAAATGTAATAGAAGGTGTGATTCAACTCATGGCAACAACAGGCTTCCACAAAACATACACAACAATCTTTCAACATGCACATTTCAAATTAAAAACACAGTTCAAACAACACAACAATTTACAACTGCATTGAAACATTAAGACAGAACTCAGGCTTCATCATGCAAACCAAAGGAGCAAGAGCTATGGGGGAAGCTGCTTATATCTCCCAATGGGAGTTGGGCATCCACCTGTAACAAACCACCAATATAATTCATCACACATATCCTTATGCCCCCACACTCCCTCCTTATGCCCCCCATAGATTTCCTTATGCCACCCACAAAGTAAGAAATGCAAGCTATTTCTTTTCCATGGTGGATCCCAATCCCAAACTCTCTCCACAAGAATTCTAATGCCATTGGCATTCCCTTATGCCCCCCACATGAATTCCCCATAGCCTTCTCCTACACCATTCTTATGACAGTCTACCCAAATAGCCAATAAACACACAAAACATTCACCATTCACGCAAACACAAAATAAATAAAAGCATAAATGAAGAGCTAAGCTCCTAGCTCTCCATGGTAGAATTTCTTCCAACACAGTAAGCTTTCAATGTCAAAAACACAGTCCCAAAATCAGCAACCAACAAGCATGCAAAGTTCTCCAATCACCTTCCAAAAGTAAGAGTTCCAATCACAAGAAAATTCACCCCAAAGAAGCATGCAAAATGTTTCAACAACCCAAAACAAGAAAAGAGTTTGAATTGTATAGAGGAGGGAAGAGAAGAGGATGAGGTAGATCCATGTATGATGCCACATCACACATCCTCAACTCCAACACAAAAGTCAAAAATTCATTCTCCCAAGAAAAATAAAAAGGTGGGTGAAAATATGACAATTTACTTACACACTCCAAACAACCCACACCCCAAAGGACTAAATTTAATAAAATGTAAGAAGAGTGCAATTAAAACATACAACTTGATTTCTAAAAAAATACATTATAAAAGTTTAAATTTAACCTTCCAACCATAGCTATGGTTGGCAAATAAATTTTAGAGGTATGGGACAAGTTTTACTTGTCCCACAAGCCTCCAAAAACAGCCTCCAAGGACAAATTCGAATTTCCAAGGAGGTGGAGTGTTTCATACTCCAAAATCTGACTTACACAACTCTTACACATACTTACACATCACCTACATATTTAATACAAAAACCAACAACTTCTATAATTACTTTCTTATATCCCAAATTTGATTGATTGATTTATTTATTTTAACAATATGATTACTCACATTAGTTCTCCACAATTAAAAGAATAATGAAATGGGTAAATGCATCACAAAATAAACACATGTAAACAATAATAAAAGAAAACACATTAATAAAATACACAAAGCCCCTTGGTCACATTCAAGGTAATCCCCCCCATGGGAATCCCTAATAAAACAACACACACACACAAAACATGTTGCCATGGTGACCTAGTTGAATTCATCTAGAATTCCAATGTGGTTAGTCTCCAATCCCCCGATGTTTGTTGTGATATTTTAACCTACAAAACACAAATACCTCCTTCGGCCTCGTGGCCATATAAGAACATCCAACATGATATAAATATAATCACAAAATCATCTATACATATGAATCACAACAACATCAAGACAATCAACATTATCACTTACAATTTATATCAACAACTATATCATCATCATATAATGTCTATTTTCTAGGTCTACTCACAATATCCAAAATCACATGCCCGAAGAACATTCAAAATATATCCATGTCAAATATTATATCATCCTCCACGTATGAAGTGTCTCTAATAATCATCATGCATCATAACTAAATCGAGATCAACAATAATCCATGGTCCAACATCTAACATCATACTAAATCAAAACCATAATAATGTCCATAATGTAATCAACAGTATCAAGATTAGTATAAAAAAGGTGTTAAAGGGAAGTGGACACTACACTAGGTGTCCCTATCCTCTTTATGTTTGATCTTATTTTTGACATTTGAGGTCGGCCTTTTCAGTGTTCCCTGTCATCTCTTAAGGTACTAGTCGGCATGTTGGGAACAAGATATCCCTGTATAAACATAACATACATACCATTATAAAGGAAAACTATTTTTATCAAGGGTTAGCATCTACATAGAGCAAGGGACTACATCTAGGCCATTAATCTGCATAGAAAGGGAAGTTCATTCTATTCTATCCACACATTTACATTTTTATCTAGCTATTGCCTGTTATCTTCGCGTCATTGGCACGAGGGCGACCTAGGAGAACTATTACACACACAAGCACACAAAAATACATTGGGTCTAAGATGTAATGCAACACTTGGTTGTAATTCCACCATTATGGTGGCTGAGGACATTTCGAACCCTCATTTTCCATCTGTCTTTTTTAGGATTTGATGTCTATTTAAGGATTTTACATGTGTTTTATTCATTACAAGTTTATGAAAACCCTAGCGATTATTATGTGATCTTGTAGTGATAAAATGTGAAGAGGTGTGAAACCATATTGACACTGCCAGAACCAGATCCTGAGCTTTTCTGTAGACTTAGGCGCCCACAAAGAGGACTTGGGCACCCGTAAGTGCCCTTATCCCTACATCATACTAATCATTCCCAAGTCACTGTGAGGTAAGCAAGGTCAAGGTTAATACCTTATCCCTCTCAATTACTTTCATTAATAAAATCAAATAAAAATTTTAACATTCATATTTTATTGCATATCATTTATATCATAGTTGTACATTGAGATTTAAATAAAATATTCAGATTTTACTAAATCAGTCTGCAATCAATTGTGTCTTAGGATGGGTATGAAAAATCTTAAAATACATGGACATGTTAATCTGAATCGCATGATGCAAGAGAGGAGAGTTTCAAACATCATGGTTCTTGTGACAAATTTCACAATCCAGTAACAACACACGCACTGACTTACACGAGAAACTATTCTCAGTATGTCCTTCAACCTTACAATCAATGCATCATATACCACTACACGTCTTGTGTGCTGAGTTGGTAGAGAGATTCTCTAATTGCTTCGCCATGGCTGCGATCTATGCCTCTAATAATGGGCCCACTCTAGTATCAACATCGCCAGCTTCCTTAGCATGTAGAGTTGCTTCCAATGCCTGATCAATATACATCTTACGAGATAGACCCCTTCAGAATGTAGTAAAAAATCCTCCAACAAATCATTGTGCATGCTGACTAGGATGAATATCATAAGAAATTTTGGACAATAAGGTCTTAAAATGTGTGTCATACTCTATCACATTTTTAGACAAACCATGTTTGATATCTTTGAGTTTGTTGATGCTTTGCTACTCAAACTCCGGAATGTGATACTCATCTAAAAACGTAGTGCACAAAGCATTACAATCCACCATGGTCTGATGTGGGTCATACTTCCTATACCAACTATGCACATGTCATTGAAGAATAGTAGCAAATTAAATTTCCTTCCTATCTATGGTTGTGATCCCCTTAGTTCAACATAGTAATTCAAACTCGTGCACATGCTTTGATACATCTTCAATTCCTCTATACTCTGACAAGTGAAGGGACATCTCATAGTAAACTTTAGTGTATGTTGTGGTTGATGTGGTGGTTATTGCAGTCCTTGTCCACCAAATCCAGAACCAGAACCTCCTCCTCCATGCGGTGGTTGAACTGATCCCTCTGATCCTCCCACGCCCCTATTGTGGGTTAAGGTCTAGTCGAAAAACTCCTTTGTGTCCTAGTTGTAGTGCTAAAATGGACACCCACTATTTGCACAATCATAACACCTACATAAGTGCTTCCAATGGTCTGCGTACCATTACCCTTTCCTGATGATACTCTTGGAAACAATCCTATAATAGAACTCCTAAACACTAACACCTGTTGTGTTGTCATGGGCGTACTACTAACTTGATTCCCTCCCGAATCTAATACAAAATGATATCTACCCATATCTATTTGTTTACATCCATTATGTTGCTTCTCAATAACTACCTCTGGATATGGAACACCATGCACAACATCTAGGTGGCTAGGTGGGATCATATGCGTGCCTGTGGTCCTCAAAATTTGAAGGGGATTATCTACTACGCTTTCCCAACGTCGAAAGGACTTGATGTTGCAGATCCTCGTCTTCCACAAGAGCTTCAAAATCTTCGTGAGTCATCATTCCCATCAACTCCAACAATGTTGCAATATCATGTGCATGCTCCAAATCCTTCTCTCGCACTTCATTAAACTTGATTTGTCTTTCCTCTCTTTGTCTTTCTACCGCTAGGTCCGTCATCCTTCTCCACGCCTGCTCATACCCTTGCGCACGGTGGGGGTTTAGCTAACCATATGAAGGCTCTTTACATCTAATTATATAATCAAAATCTTGATTGATAAGGGCATAGTGTGCAAATATGATCCTTTGGGATTGTGCAATAATTGAAACTCAACCTCCTCTAGACACAAATATGTAGAAATAACATACTCTAATGTATAATTGCACAACACTCCAGCCCACCAATGATCTATAAATCTATTCCAATCCACATCTGCATAAAAAAGAGTCTGGTAATCCTCTTATGTTCAAAGCTTTGGCTTAGGTCCCCAACACTTCTTTGATACATATGATGCCAACCATTTTTACAATTCTACTAGAAAGAAGTAGAAGAACATCTTGTTAGGATTATACCAGTTGTACAGATAAACAAGCATGCAATGAATAATGTGGAAAATGTAAAACAGAAAATAATGCAATAAAACAGAGACACATATTTAACGTGGTTCACCCAAAATGGGCTATGTCCACCAGAAAGATCCAATCCTTTTATTTAGTCTATCCAAACTATCTCTCATAGTGCCATCACTCATACAATGAGCCTCATACATAACTACCCCCTAAATATATTAGGGTTTTGATCATTTTGGGGAAACATAGAAAACCACCTATTAGATCTATGACCTAATAAGGGACGATCTAGATTTCACAATGCATAAATACATATAAAATTTGGCTTACAAGGGTGTTGCCCCCAAACCCCCGTCAAGGCACGCGGCCCCTGGACCCCGCAAGGGGGGGTGAAGGCCCCCTTGTAACCCCCGTCACTATCAGGCTCCACAACCAACTTCTGTGCATTGAAATCAGGTCAAATACTATACCTCTGTGTACACTTATCATGTCTGTCTTCTACCCAATTTTCAATGCTCTTCAGATTTAATCGATATGTCATCTGCATGTAACATCCTGGTAGACAGTTTGAAAAGAGGTCCCGACAACGGAACCAAAATGTAGTCTTTATTTTCCCTACAAGTGCTATGCACATTGATACCTCATTTAAAAGGACTGAATGCTCACCTGAAGTGCATGTAGCTACCAGGTCCCTCATTTGTATTTGCTTGTCAAGATGTTAGCATGCATAACCATGATAACCATTGACCAATTAACCATTGCATACATTCACTTTGGAAACACGTGTAATAAGGAAGCATGACAATTCATACAATAACCAATATCAATTACACCATGAAATCCCCATATGTAATAAGGTGCATGTTTAAGTGCCTCTTTGATTCCTTTAAAAGTCTGAACAACAACCTCTTCCCATTTGATAACTTGATCTTTCTTTAACATGCATGTGATAGGAAGAGTCAACTCAGCAAAATTGGACATAAACCTTCTAATGAAATTGATTTGCCTAAAGAAATATTGGATGCCCTTCTTTGTTCTTGGGATTGGTACCTTATTGATTGCTTCTATTCTCTCCGGATCAATCATGACACCAACCTTCGATACAATATGACCAAGCAGCTTGGCCTTTTGCACCCAAAGTGACACTTCTTTGGATGTAGAGAGATTCCAAAATCTCTACATCTGATCAACATTCTTTTCAAATGTTGTAAGTGCTCTTTTCTGCTCTTTGAAAATACAATCACATCATCCTAATAAACTGAAATGAATTCATTTATATAACTAGCAAAAGCAACATCCATTTCTCTTTGGAAAGTAGCCCCAGCATTCATGAGACCAAAAGGCATTCTCACATAAACATATGTTCCCCAAGGAGTGGTAAAGGCAGTTTTAAATCTTTTTGACTCCTTGACAACAACTTGATTGTAGCCAGAGAAACCATCCAAGGTGGAGACCAATTCAGATCCAATCACTAACTGAAGCATGTTCTCCATGTTTGGCAAAGGATAACTATCTTTCAATGAAGCTCTATTCAGATTTCTAAAGTCTACACAAAGTCTAATATCTCCATTCTTCTTTCTAAGTGGCACAAGGTTTTCAACCCAAGATGAATACCTTGTGGGCTAAAGAATCCCTCCCTCCTTCAGTTTCTTCAATTCATCTTGCATTTTCATGGAGAGGAGTGGATTAATTGGCCTTTGCTTCTGTCTAAATGGTTTGGCATTTGTTTCAAGAGGGATGTCATCCTAAAATAAGTCTTCTCTATATGCTTTCAGCTCTGAATATGACCAGGCAAGGCAGTCTTGATATTGTTTCAACAATTGAAGATAAGACTATTTTTCTTCCTTGTTTAAATTGTTGCCCAACCAAACTTTTCTTGGTTTTTCCTTTATTCCCAAGTCATGTTCTTCCACATCTCTTGAGGTAGACATGTTTCTATTGATGATGCAATCAACATTGTTGAAATTTGACTCAAGAGCAACAAGACCTCTAGGAATGGTGTTAGTTTTCAATTGGATAATATCTTTTCCAAACAAAGTCTCTCTTCCTTCAATCATACACACCATTGGTTCCCAGTCAATATGTTGATCCACAAACTCACCTTGATTTTGTAAGAACCTTTTCACTTGAGCATCATCATCAAACACTTGCCAATGTTTGATGTTGTCAAGAATAGCTAGCCTAGTTGACACTTCAACATTGTACTCACAATAAGGTGAAATTGTGCAAAATCCAAATCTTGACCCCAACACTGCCAACTTGTCAGCAGTAACATTCAAACTTCTGTCATGGTGCGTAATATTGAAAGAATGAAACATCTCAATTAGATCCCAAACTGCATGCTTATACTGCTTCACCTGCTGATTTTTTGTAGCATACAGTTTTCTTATTTGTTTGACAACTAGCTTTGAATCTCCCTTTGTAATGATGTCCTTGACATCGTACTTCCATGCAATTCTCAGGCCCAACAAGGCTTCATACTCAACAATGTTGTTAGTACATTCAAAATTAAGCTTGAAGGAAAAAACAAATTCTTCCAAGCTAGGAGAAACCAAAATTATACCAACACCATTTCCAAATTTGGAGCAAGCTCCATCAAATAGAAAGGTCCAAGGAGAACATACCTAATCACAACACTTTGAATAATCCATCTTGTGTTCTTTACCATCAGAAAAACCAATAAAATTATCAACATCAACATCAGTAAATAATACTTCATAAGAAGCATTGTTAGGGTCCTCAATTAGATGCAACATTTTCTTTTCTCCATAGAGCTTGACAAGGTTGCCCTCAATGGGAATGGTGGCAAATGACATATCCATTTAGACACTCCCTCCAACACTTGCAGCTCACTTTCTTGACAATAACATACCCCATTTGGCAAGGCAATCAACAATCATAACATCCAATATTAAATTCCTCCTGGGATAAGATGCAAGTTGCACTACCAAACCCTTAACAACACCAACAACCGAAACTTCTCTTGAGTCCATGGTAGTACATTTTCCATAGGCTGCTGTCACTTTGATATCCAACTCATTCATAACCTCTAGAGGCATGACATTACATGATGCACCGGAATCAAACATATAATTGTGAAGTAGCTTATCCTTTATGATCAAAGTTGTGAAGAATGGATCAACATCCAATTGGGAATCAACTAAGGATGTCCCCAAATATACCTTAGGTGTCGCTCCGAGATCTTCTATAGCTAGTGGTGCTTCAAGGTCAGCAATGATTTGAGGAGGAGTCTCAACAACATTTATATTTATGCCTGGAGTAGTCTTCTCCTCTTTCAACCCCAAGTACTCAAATGCTCTCTTCTTATGCTCAGGAATTCTAAACAACTCAATGATTGGAACACTCACTTTTATTTGGGTCATTACTTGGGCTATGTCATAAGGAAAACTCTTTGGCAAAAAAACATTGGAAGGGAGACAAGAAGATTCATTAGATGGCATGGGATTCTTGGCAGCTTGGGCATGAGGAGGACTGTAATTTTTGCTTGGGACAACAGAGATTTTGGCAAGTGTTTCTCTCCTAGGATCTTCTTTTGGAATGCTTGTGAGCAAGGGTGTTTTAAGTTTGGCTTGAGGCCTAACTCCCTTAACAACTTTTCTTCCAGTGTTATAGTCTTTCTCTTGAGCTACAACAACATTCATCAACAATTGTCTATCTTCCTCTGAAGGGATACAACCATCATACTTCTTAATCATCAAAGCTCTTAAGTATTCAAAGTCATTGTTAGGAATTTTAAAAGCTTGCACTACATCAACGTCAAGAGTATGAGGGGGAAGAAAGACTTTTACCCGTTTGATGCAATCCCAAAATCTTGCAGTTTTCCTTGCACTTATCACTTCATTAGATGTTGCTCCTCCTTATGAGCTTGAAGAACAACCCACCATGAAAATATCATCATCAGTATCATCATCATTATTAGCTTAACCTTCTTACTGGTCCACTTCACACGGAGGACAGGGTAAAAAACACCTATCACACCAATCAATATCAGTAACTTCTTTAACAACAACAACCCTAGCAGTTAGGGGATCAGGTAACACTCTTCCTTTATGTTCTTGAGGATGTCTATTTGCATACCCCATGGGTCCTTTCCCTCTATCATCTACCCTTTGATCACCTCTAGGAGGATTGGTAAATTTGTCATGGTTTTGTGCTCTTGGCCTAACCTTGTGAAGTTTTCCCAATTCCCTTCTCAACTCGTTACCAACTTATATGAGATTTCTTTGACAGCCCTTACCAAAGTTTTCACATCCTCTTCTAAATCAGCACCCTTGCTAGCTTGAGGTTTTTCAGGGTTTATCAACTTTACTACCGTCTCTCTTGAGAGGTTCCCCAATTTCTTTGATATTGTTTTCAATTTGAAGTGTCATGGTGAAAGCTTGTCTTAGATTGGTAGGGTTCTTGTCTCTTAAGTAGTAGGCTACCTTTTTATCAAATGCATCTGCATATTTGATTAAACAAGATTCATCACAAGGCCTTAGATTAACTAGGTAAGCCTTCTCAATTTTTTTTTAAACCTTGTGTTGAAGTCATGGACTGATTCATTGGGGTTCTTTTTTATATTCTCAAACTTAGACAAGAAAAAATCTAGGATCAGTCTTGTCACCATATTGCAACCTAAATGCATTCTTCATTTCACTCCAAGAATCAATAGAATTGTCAGGCAGAGTTTCTTGTACCAATTCCTAGCATCCTCTTAAAATGTATGAATGAATAATTTAATAAACACATCTTCAAAATCTATCTCAAAATATTCCATCATGTTAACAAAAAGTTTGAGATGCTGATCACCAGTTATTGCATTGTTACCTTCAAATTTTGGCAATATATTTATGACATCTTGTGGTACAACATTTCGAGTAACCATCCATTCCTCCAAAGTCTATAGGACCAAAGGTGTTAACAACAAATGGAGGTCTAGGCTGAGCCATATTATTTGGTGGAGGTGATCTTGGGGGTGACACAAGCCAGTGAGGAGTGCAAAGTCTTTGGGTCTTAAGAATGTGATTCAAAACACTCGCATTCTCTAAGTGCTGATTTTCTTAGAAAGTTTTATTTAGGATTGAAACACATAGGTGCAAATTGGAGAAGGAGCTTACCAGGTACAGTAGAAGGACCTTCACTAGTTGAAGTAAGTAAGTTTATGAGAGGATTTCTTAAATAAGAATCACTTGAAGAAGAGTGGTAATCCTCTACCAAAGGCTGATCTCTCTCACCAATGGATATATCTTTTCCTGATGTCTGACCTTTAACAACTTTCCAAACTCTTCTCCCTTCCAACTCTGAGTTTCTTGAATCTGTAAACAAATTTTTAGCAGAGTCTCTAATGAAGAGAGATCTTCTTCCTTCCAGTTTTGTAGAGATTAGCAACACAAAAATAAATGACAAAAAGCTTAAGACACTGGTATTTATCAAGATCAGGAAAACATGGAGTTGCCACTAATAAATTTCACCCTAGTTGTGCAAATGCACTAAAATACTTTGTCAAATATCTACCAGCACTGAAAACCTAGCCAAACTTTATAGATCAGACCTTCATTTCTTTGAATTTATCAATCACAAATGCAAATGAAGTGCAACAACTGCTAGGAACTAACAAAATGGCAGGTAGAACCTATATCTTCACTAAATCCTTACAAATCTAATTATAAAATGATGCTTCACAATGTGTTTGCATGCAAAATTTGCAAGGGACTTTACCAGGGTTTGATATGCATTCAAATATCTCAAATATGTATGCACATGGATTAGATTAAACTAAGAGAATATGAAACTCAGAACTCTAATATTCATTCCAATCTTGTAAATATGATCAGAAGATGAACCTCAGATTTGTATTTGCACATAAATCACACAAGAAGTATTACAAGGGATCTAAAATACTGAAATACTGAATAATGTCCTTGACAACGACGCCATTTAGTGTTGGTACCCAAATTTTTTCTTCCTTTCAATCTAAGCAGCATCAGAAACATGGCATGAAGCTTGAAGGCAGATAGATCTTGATATATGTCGTTTTGTAGCCAGGGATGTGATCTAACTGGCACTTAGATTTGTGGAGAGATGGATAGCACTTTGAAAGGATTTGATCTAACCCTCACTATTTTAGGTTGTGCCTTTCAACCAAGGTAAGAGAACCTATATTGCAACCTCTGTTTTGTGAAGGAGGTGGAGATATCCTTATACTACGCATATTGTATGGAAATGGCCTTGGGAAAACATGATCAATTTTCCATTATTCAAACTCAACAGAGCTGTCACTACTAAATGATGGAAATGCTTTCAAGACAAGGCTGAGGCTACTGAAGACATTGTATGATCTTGATTTTCTTTGTGTATTTTTGTAGATGGGTTACATTCTTTTGTTGACACACAATACAATGCAGGGGTAGTATGGGTAGGATTAGTTATTCAAATGATTTTTTGGTGGGGTATTGACAAGACAAACTTGGATATATTAAATCTTTGACAACCTCTACAATATTTGAACAACTATCAAATAAAATGCTTAAAATAATCTGGATGTTCTTTCAACTAGAAGATGCATAAATGGAAGCCCAGGTTGCACTCTTCACACAATCTTTGAGAACTCACCACAAAAGCTTGAAGTAAAGAATTCAATTAAACACAAAAATCCTTGATCAAACCACGCCTAAGGTATCCCCAAAGGCTTACAAGCAATCCTAATCAACAAATAAAGGTGGAGTGATTTTAAACTGCTTATTTTCAATGCCAGATGAAGGCTCTTCTGACAAACAAAACTGCAAGTGCCACTAAACTATCAATAAGGATGAGATTATGTGTGATTTCTAAATACTTTCAATGCAAGATTGCAACAAGAACAATGAAAACTATTTGCAGGTATTTAAAATGATAACAGACATCATATTGCCCAGAAAAACACAGATTAACTCAAAAGCTTGTTAGATTCATCAACAGGGAAGAGTTTTATGAACAATCTCAGAGTTGTGTGATGGCTATACACTTATAACCAACTCACATACATGAAGATCAACACAGAAGAAATTACCTTGGTTCTTTGGTGGGTTTTTCAGAGAACGAGCTTTCTCTCAGAATTTTCTCGTGATTTTCAACTTCCCGACTCCTTTGCATTTCTCAAAAATGCATTATATATCTCTTGCCACATTGGAGCCTTCTTTCCCAAGCAAAGCATATGCCAAGGGATCAAGTTTGTTACAACAATTTCTCATGACTGAAAATGACATTTAACAAATTTGCAACGAGAGTTGCCAGGTGTTTTAAAAAGACTAAATCATTACAAATATTCAGATCATTATCCTTCCTGGAGGCACGTTTTTCATCATCAAGGCATGCAGATGCGTTTCCTCTCATCATTTCACCTTTTCACCTTTTAAAACTACATCTACAACTTTCAATTTTGATATTTCACGTGTTTAGACGGATTAGGGAAAAACTTTGTTTCAAAAACACCTCAAATTTGCAAATTAATCCCTAAAACCACTTGCATTGATCCTTGCAGGCACAAAGGACACAAATTCATCAAAAATTTGATTAAAAATGATGTAAAATTTGCATCTCCAAGATTTTTGGAGCAAAAATGGCGGCCAAAAATGAAAATGTACAGTTACCCTTGATCTGCTCTTTCTCCTTCAATCTGGGCCCTCAACGTGTCAAAATATGAGTGGGAATGAATTCAGGTTCACCTTTTGACTTTTTAACATTTTTGGAAAAATGGAAAATTTTGAATTTTTCCTCCACCCCTCTGCCCTTGAAATTTGGTGATGACACGTGGCATATGGTGGGTCCCATTGGGATCTCACTTCAATTCTGCGCGTTTTGACGGTTTTTGGAAATTTGGAAAATTTTCACTTTTTGCCCCATGGGCCCGTGCCTCTGATTCCTCCCTGCCACATGTCCCCTTGTGGTTCGTTCGTGGGCCAGCGCTTCAAATTTCCACACTGAGTCTTTTTGCAAAAATGAAAAAAATTCCCTTTTTCCTCCGTCGGCCCACCCACACGCTCTACCTGCCACATGTCCATCGCTGATTGGAGTGGAGATGCATCCCATTTTTTAACTTTAGAAAACAAAGCTAAAAAATCATTAAGTTTTCCATCGGCCCGCTCCTCCTTTGACTTTCAAAATTGGCCACGTGTCACACCTGGATTGGTTACAAAAATTTGGCCCAAGTTTTGACTTTGATCCATTTGAAGTTAAAACTTCAAAGTCACCAAGAAATTCGCCCCCCCATTCTGACTTCTCATGGACACATGTCCACTCGTGAGTGGCCACGGGGCCGCGCTCCAAAATTTTACCTTAGGTCCTTTTTTGCAAAAGGGAAACAATTCCCTTTTGCCTCAGCCGGCCAACTCTGTCCCTGCTCGGCCACGTGTTTACCACCTACTTCATTGCAAACCCGCGGGCTTTTCTTCCACTTTTCTCGCCTTCGCCAAAAAGGCAAAATTTGCCTAAGTCTTCCCTCGGCCTTCCATTCTGCCTTGGCATAAGAACATGACACATGTTCCTCCTCTGGGACTTGTGGGGTTACGGGGGAAAATTGTGAAAATTTCCAAAGGCCAAAAACGTTAAGTTTTATAGAAAACCCACTAATCCTTGTCCAACCAGACGCGGCCACGTATGAGGAGAATTTTGAGCTTAATTTTGATGGGCAAATGACACCCGTACAACCGTCAAAAAACACAGAATTTACCAGAGATGCCTGAATTTGATTTTTTTCTTCGTGGGTGAGGGATTTTTTGCTCAAAAAACAAGGGGAACTTGATTTTATGCAAGTTTCGACCATGGGGATAGATATTTTGAGGGCAAAAATGCAAAAAACGAACAAACACGAGCTCCACAGGCCGGGAAAATGGAAAAAATGATAGAGGCCCGTGGATTTGGAAATATTAGGGCACAAAGTAAGGCACACATGTATTTTTCCTTCAAAATGTGGCAAAATAATAAGTTTGTGAGCCTTTGAAAACATTCAATCTAGAGACCAAAGTTTGTAGACCACCAAGTTTTGAAGAAAAACGTTTTAGAGCATGCAAACCAATGGGGAAAGATGGGAAAATAATAGAGGATCAAAATGGACACCAACAAAAAGTATTACATCACAGAAGTTGAATACATAAGAAACATTATACCAAAGCGTTGAACCATGCACAAGCAGCAAAACCCTAGATCATGACGTTGATGTATAACACAAACTCTTAGAACTCAGACATGGTCATGATGATCCCAAAACATTTAGGTGTACCACACACACACACACATAGGGGTGGGGACTTTTCCTTCACCGCCATGCACTCTCCTAATAATAGGTGTGCCCAAATATATTACATGCATGCTTTTTTCAACAGTTAATAATAGACCACCCTATAAATAAGATTGCTTTAGTCCTAATAATAGCCTTCACATGTGTGCTCGATCTGCATGTACATTCTCCAAAAATAGCCATTGCTTAGCTGCCAAATCATCATGCTTTATCCCCTTACTTGTTTGACACTCCATCATGTTTTAATATCTTTAGCCCGTAAACTGGAAAATTGGCCAAGTCTTGAGTTTGGTTTATCTGGGTGCAAACCTTCAACGCATCGCTTCAACTTATCCACGCCCATGCACATATGCCTCCCTTGCACACCACATCCCTCCGTGCACTCTCCATACTTAGTCATTTTTTTGTCCAACACTTGTCATATATGATATCTCTTCATGTCATGGTTTCTATCATGCACCATTTTGTAGCATTTGGTTCTATATGGTGGCCACCTACGTTTAACATCTATGTGATTCAATGATGAATATATGTTATATTTGACATGGACACATTTATAGTCTTTTGATTTGAGTGATATCTAGGGTATTTCACTCACCTTAAAAGAGAGGGCATTTAGTGGGGTTATCACACGAATATCAATGTAATTTAAGCACATCAATAAATTACAAAACATAGAGGAACAAAGTACATAAATAAGAACAAACATAAATTATTTACTTAACTTTTATGGGAACAAAACCATCCAATATGGATGAAACTGACATACGTTACTATCTAAAACAAATGATACCATCCTGGGTTGTTTTTTAACATCCAAACTCACATTTTTTGGAGCATACAAGCTTTTACAAGTTTTTTATATAGGTTCAAAGATAGTTTACACACTTTAAACAATATTTTTCTATAGTTCAATATAAAATGTGGGAGCATGAGTACTTCAATCCCTTTTGAATTTGCGTATCTTGGAACAATAAGAAGGTTTACAATGCAAGGTACACATGCACGTGTGTTACTTCATTCCTGTTTAATTTTACACAGTTGGTACATCAACACTGTTATAATGTATGGTGGGGGCACAAGTCTACTTCATTGCCTTACAAATTTGCACTAATTTACACATTTGGAACCTAGATCTATCTACATTAGTGTGGTTACATAGGTGGAATACTTAAGGGGCAGCTAGATACCTTGTGACACTCTTCCTCACACTCTCTTTGGAAGATTTAAGGGGTGACTAAACACCTTATGACATTTTCCCTCTCTCTCTTAAGAAGAATTTTGGTGGAAACTAGATGCCTCGTGACACCCTTCTTTGGTGCGTAGGGGCACGCATTTCCCTTTGCGATTTGGACTACTCCATATCGGGGACCGATCACCCCAATCCTCTAGTAACACAATTCCAATCCCTCTCTTTAAGAACTTCAATAAGGGAACTCATCCTTCCATGCTTTGTTCTCTTTCATTTTTCAAAAGATTCAAAATTTAATTTCAACATAGTGTTAAGGTAATTTTTTTCTATATGGATATTGACTACACTATAACTTTCAAGTTTTCACATTGAGATCTTGCAAACACCTCAAGCATCCAAAAAATCCATGCAAATAATCAAGCAAAGAAAAAACGTGTTTACACACTCAGGTATTCTTTTCCTTTAAAAACTAAATTTTATTTCCTAGTTTAAAGGGGGACAAATGTAGACACCTAAAATTTTCAATTAATGACTTGACAATTGGCTTAATACCTAAATCATGACTTGTGACCCTATTTCCGAGATTAATTGCTATATTCATAGTCTTATTGCAAGACTTGCTCTCCTCATTGCACTACTCAATTTCTCACAAGAAGTCTTACATTATTCTGAAAAAATTTATCAAACATAATTATCATGCACATAATTTTACAAAACCTCACACCCCTTCCTGGATTGAGTTGTCAAACATGGGCTAAACAACCAAATGGTTTGGTTTGAAACAAATAGTTTTGTACTTTCCCTTCTAATGGTCATTTTCTTAATTTAATATATTTTATGGGTTGTTACTTTCCTCATGGGTTGGACTTAATGTGAAATTATACCTATGAAAATTTGTGTAAGCAAGTTAAATGCACTCATTTACTCACTTGACACTTTGAAACACCCCTCAAGAAAATATCTCTAAAAAGACACTCAAAGATCTCATAAACTTCCTCAAAGCACAACACACATTAGGAGCAACCCCTACATAGGTCTAAGCACTCCAAACTAGGTTTTAGAGTCAAGCTTCCTAAGCTAAAAATCATCAAAGCCAAGTCAAGCACCAAACAAGCAAGCCATTGCAAATATGATCAAGTGATCAAATTGTAAAATATAGATGCATCCATATAGATATCACATCTCTAGGTGGAGAACTGCATATGATTTGAGGCCTCTTCAAAATAGTACCAACACAGGTAGTGTACGGATCACCCTTTAACCAAACACTAACCTTTTTATAGGTGTTTCACTCATGGTTAGGGTTTTGGGTCATTTCAAATGACTACAAAGGGTTTCATGCATTTTTGAGACCTAGTATCTTACAGCAAGGCATATTTCATTAGTGGCAAGGGCACAAATATTTGCAGAGCACCAACACTTCCCTGTATGGAACCACTAGTTGGGGATGAGAGTGATAAATGTTTCGATATGAGATTGATGGTTTATTCCCATTACTCTATGTACTCTTAGAAATAAAGACAAAACATGAACACGACATTTCCAACATGTTTATCACTCTGTCACACCCAAATCTACTTCTATATTATTAAAATAGCTAAAAACACTCTCTCTTTCATGCTTTACTTTATTTAGTACATGTTCTGATTAATCTATTTTGTAAATTGTTATTTATGTATATTTTGATCTAAATGCTTTATTAATAATTTGAATATAAATATTGTTAATATGGAATTGAATTAAGTAAAATGAATTAATCTTTTTCCCCGCACTTAATTCATTTTCGGATGTGATAATATATTGGATCAAGGTTTTTTGCAATATGACAATAGCATGTGTTGGGTTGGAAAAATGAGGTATTTGGTCATATTACTGTTTGCGTCCATTTTTATGCCATGTTGGGTCTAGGCAAATTCTACTAGGGCTTGAGCATGTTTTTAGAGGGAATCCTTTGAACAAAACAACCTATTAAACTAAAATGTTCATGCCATTTACAAACAACATAAAATTTAGAAATAAGTAAAATGACATCCAGAGAAGTGACATTACCTCGCAGAGTGTTATGTTGTGGAGCCTATTTTCATGTGTGGAAGTGTTGAAGACTGTACACTAAAAGTATTGTACACTCCCCATTGTACACTAAATGGGCCTCAAAAGACGTGTTTGATACCTCGAGAAATGTGTTATTCTCATATGGGTGGTATTTTGACCCATAGGTTTATGAGTCAGTTTTGGCCCATGGTTTTGCTACCCACGGTATTGTAAAATAGCTTAAGTAGTTGCTTATTGATGTGTTTTTTGTGCATATGGTAGGGGAGACATAACATTGAAGATGTGTGAGTTCAAGTGTGAATTCAGGAGAGTTTGTTGAGCACAACTCTAAATAGATCTGGGTACTATATTGAGAGAAAGAGGTGGCTTGTAATAAAATCTAAGAAAGTGATTCTTGGTGGACGTAGCCCAAATTGGGTCAACCACATTAAATATTGTCTCTGTGTTATGTTCTTTTATTTTCTGTAATATTATTTCAGATATGTGATATTTTTCTGCATGTTAGTTTCTATTATTGTGATTATGTGTTGGATTGTTCCACATATTTTATCTCTTATTTCCTAACAATTGGTATCAGAGCCCGGATTGGTTTACTGAAGTGTTGAATCTCAGGGAAAGTTTTAGCTTTAGTGGGAGCTATGATAGATGATGGAAGGTCAAAGGTTGATAAATTCAACAAGTATAATTTTAGTTTTTGGAAGATGCAGATGGAAGATTATCTTTATCAGAAGGATCTTTATATTTCGTTGTTTGAAAAAGGGAACAAACCCTCGAGCATGACAAATGCAGAGTGGGATTTGCTAGATAGGAAAGCACTTGGGAAAATTTAGCTATGTCTTGCATATTTGGTATTATTTAATGTTTCAAAGGAAAATACTACAAAAGAACCCATGGATGCATTAGGGAAGTTATATGAAAAACCCTCTACCTCTAACAAGATATTTTTAATGAAAAAGTTGTTTAATATGAAGATGTCTGAGAATCGTTCAATAACAAAACATTTGAATGATTTTAATACGGTTGTGAATATGCTAGCTTCCGTTACAATAGAATTTTATGAAAAAGTTAGGGCTTTATGTATTTTGTGCTCCTTACATGAGAGTTGGAATAACCTGGTAATGGTGGTAAGCAACTCGGTTCTAGCTAACTGAGAGTTGAAGTTTGAGGACGTTGCAGGGGTGATTTTAAGCGAGGAAATGTGAAGAAAAAGCTTTCAGGAATCTTCTACTTTAGGGAATGCTTGGACAATGAAAATTAGAGGGAGATAAAAGAATAGAGGAAGCCGTGGAAAGTCGAAAGATTGAGCAAGGTCAAAATCCAAAAGCAAGATGGTATGCTGGCACTATGGAAAGCCTGGGCATGTAAAGAAGGATTGTTGGGAGCTTCGGGACAAGAAGAAACACCAGGAAGAAAACAAGGAGGTGAATGTGGAAACAATAATGTTTGTCATGATGCTTTGATTCTTTCTTTGCATAATATTGTTGAATCTTGGGTTTTAGATTCGGGGGCTTCTTTCCGTGCTACTCCACATAGGCATTACTTTGTTGCTTATGTTCAAGGGATTTTGGGCATGTTTTTATTAGTGATGACAAGCCTTGCAACATAGTTGAAAAAGGTTATGTTCAAGTTAAGATGTAGAATGAGAATACATGGCTATTGAAGGATGTTAGACACGTGCCTACGTTAAGATAAAACTTGGTATTAGAGGGGTAATTAGGAAATGATGGTTGTATTGTGATATTTATAGCGGACTCTTGGAAGGTTACCAAGGGTGATCTTGTGGTGGCAAGAAGTAAGAAGGTTAGAACCTTGTATTTAACCACTAGTAGTACTAATGCTTGTAATATTGTGGCTTCAAACATAGATACAACATTATGGCACTATAGGCTCATTCATATGAGCCATAAGGGCATGCAACTCTTAAAGAATTTTTTTCTTGGATTTACAAAAATAGGTTTCGATTTTTGTGAGAATTGCATATATGGGAAACAAAAGTGAGTAAAGTTTATCAAGGTTGGACCTACAAAGAAAGAGAGTAAGTTAGAGCTGGTACATTCTGATGCGTGGGGGTTGGCTCAGATATCATCTCTTGGGGGTAAATTATTTTGTTACTGTTGTTGCAAGATCACAACACCCCTGGATGCAAATCAAGGTTCTAAGTTGATGTTCAGGCATCCAGTGTGATTGCACAACATGGAAACCTCTCTCCAAGTGTGGGACTTGTGAAACTGAGAGAGGAATCTCTAGATTAGAGGCTGGTTCCTCAAACTCCTCTGATTTAGATCTATATTTGCATAACTACAGAGGTTCAGATCCTAATCCTACTCTAAATTGCAAGGAGACAGGGATAGAAATGCAAAAATTGAAACTAACTAAAGATGGTGATGCACCAAAAGGAATGGTGAATATTTTTGTCATGCAAATAGACAAAAACCAAAGATTGCAGCATAAAGCATACACAAGCTGATAAGATATAATTTAGGGTCTGAAATGAAGCAAATAATACAAACAAAGGACTGAAACCATTCACAGAGCTTGCATTATCATTTCCAATGTCAAAACCACTGCATTACAACCTCAGAGAGGTAAAAAACTGTTACAATCTTTGAAGAGGTTTGATTCTTGCCACAATCACTTACTGGAGGTGAAAGAAGAAGATTGCTATGCCAAAAAGTGTTCCCCCCCTTAGAAATGAGCCAAATCTGGCTTTTACATTGCAGGGGCCGAGCCCAGGAGAGAGAAAACGTACAAAAATGTGGGAGCCCATTCCTCCTGACTGCAAATGTATTAAATCAGCATGGAGGACCTTACAAACCCATACCCTACCATTTTTGACCAAATTGGAGGAGAATGCGACCCACTCTATATTAAATTTGGTCGCTAAAATGTCACTTTTGGCCATGAACACGCGTCAGATCCGTTTCTTAACTTTCTCTCTCCAGACTGAACTAAAATTCAAGATTGACCCCGCAATCATGTAGAGAATTTTATAAGCTTTCCAATGATATAAAGTACCAGTTCATACAATAAATACAAATAATAATACATAATATATTCCATGTCTTTTCATATTACACACAGCCATTTATATAGGAAATAGCTTTCCTAAAAGATAGGAGGTAGCTATAACCTCTCCTTAAATATCTCGCCAAACTCCTATTCACGTGAGTTGTTTATTAACAACTTCACATATAAACAAATATAATAACAGGCCTAACAAATAATAATGATTAATAATGTTTAAACAATAATATTAATCCTAACACTTTACATTTGGTATTTTTTCATTATATGTCATATTCATATTATCTTGAATGATATTGGATCTAAACACAATATTTTCATATTTAGATTCCTTGCATCTTTAGATTTACTAAGACATATTTTTGACACATTTCTCTCCCCCTTATATGGAACATGCTACTATTTCCATACCTTTCATGGTTATTTCTTCCCTTAGTTAATGTTACATGATTCTATGATGTTTTTAGCTTCAACAACCGAAATCTCTAACTTATATGATACATAAATGTGTTAAATTTATTTATGGAAATCAAGTTTTTATAATTGAGGGTACCCCATATGAGACTCATTTTACTAATCCCTTTGTTATGAAATTACCCACTTATATATACATTCAGAATGCTACATCTAAAGGATCTACTCCTCAAAGACATTCCGTTAGGTTTCCTAGTGCAAATAACAAAGCTCATAAGCATGTCTTAAAACATCAACTTGACACAATACCTTCTACTTGTAGTGTGCATCATGTAAAATTGAGGCCTTACCTCCTACTCATATACACTTGGATCCTCACCCTCTTAACAATGTTATATAATAAATATTTATTTTACAAAAAATGTTCCAAAAGTACAACAATATTCAATAAATCACATAAATGTAGATACCAAAATTTCGTAATGATAACTTTGGATTTACACTTAAAGAATGAGTTGTGTGCACATTCCAATCCTGCGTTACCTATCCATATCCTTATTCATGAATTTATTCTCTATTTATAATACTTATTCACTCATAAAATAAATACATTAGTCCATGGTAGTTTATTCATCCTAGTGCATCATTCCCAAATTTTTACAAAATCTCAAAAAATTGCTTGTATGGGACCAAACCTTCCAATAATTGGGTCTAAAGCTGATATTTTCAATCCCAATCCACATGATGGTAAATTTTTCAATTTGATATTTTTTATAGGTCAATTTATATCTTATTTTAAATTCTTAATGGGACCAAAACTTTACTTTCAATATACTATATAAGTATAACTTGCACATATGCCTCACCTGAGTAGTTGTAAAATCATACTTACAAAATCAATTCCAAAAGAACTCTATATCAGTTCTCCTAAATTAATAATTCAAAGTAGTAGCAAACTCTGTAATCAGACCCTACATAGAGAAATAAACTTGCACGCTCAACTAGGTTATAAAGTCACACTTTCCAATATATAAACTTCACAAGCCAAGTCAATGTAAGCAATTCAATCCATTTTTCCCCATTTTCATGTGAGTCATGTTGCCAAATTAGTTGCATCCATATAGATATCTAACATGTTATCCAAATAAGTACGTAAATATCTAGTGACTTATTTAGTCAGAATTTCCATAATTTGGGGAGTGTATAGATTTCACTTCAACCCAACCACTAACATTTTTTATGTTATCCTACTTGTGTTTAGGATTTGAATGTATTTCCCATCTCATAGAGGGTTTTTATTTGTACAAAACATATGGTTTTAGAGTGAATCATAATTATTAGGTTTGTACATGCACAAAAAGTTACAGAGTTCTATTACATCACCTTATGGAAACATTTTTAGAGTAATAAACCACTCAATGTTTCTATGCATACTTGAAAATTCCATACCTACTCTAATTACTTTTGTACTCCAATTTCAGAGATGAATAATTTAAAAATTAGTATCATATGTATAATAACACAACACTATTTGATCAAATTCCTGAGTCTATAATCAACTAAGTGAATACAATTGTTTTTAAGAAATTATTTCTATATATTCTATCTTGCAAATTGCTAATCAAATTATATTATTATTTGTGCATTACTATTTATTAATTAATCTAAACATGCTACTTGTTGTTAACCCTTAGAACCTTGGATAAATGAGCACATGTTAATCCATCACATTCTTATTTATTTATTTTATGTTTGAATCATTTAGTGAACCCAACTATATTTTCTAATCCTTTTGATTTTTTTCTTAATTTTGACATATTGTACACTAACCTTTCTTCATTTTTTCTATTTTTAGGACAATTTTTGAAATTTTGAAAATATTTATTTTACATAACACTAGCAAAAAAAAATAGTTATTTTCAAATATCTTGGAAGTTTTTTCCATCACATTGAGGTCCCCAAAAACTAATCTTTTGGTTTCATAAAATTCATCTTCTATTTTTTAGAATTAGTCATTTTATTGATTTAAAAAAATATCACCTTTTTCAAATCACTTTTGGGCTTACATATCTTACTCACTTTGGTTTTTTTTATTGTGCATATTAAATCCTACAATTTTTGGCATTTATCCATGCTATCTTGGAAATTATTACTGTTAATTATTATTTATGGTTGTATCATGTTTGAATCAGATTTATCAAGGATAGAAATTAAAAATACCCTTTTAGAAAACTGTCTTATGGATCCTACCTTAAATAATGCTCATGGAAATGACATTTCTTATAAGGTTATCATGGAATCTATGAAAAAATTGAAACATGATTTACAAATACATATTCATGTAATGAGTATCAAGATCAAATCACTCAAGGATGATATTACATATCCAAGGTATACCCTACATGTGCATGTCAATCATATCTCCATGTAGAATCATAGGCCTCAACAAGGTTCATTTTGACCATGGTTTTCAAATAAAAATCAATATATGGATCCTTCACATAAATCACCTTTATGGTTCAACAAGATCAATGACCAACCACATGATATTTTATCATGTTCTACTTAATGAAAGAACTTAATATTTTCTTAACTTATAATTATTAACCCCTTCATATTCTAATTATAAGATTAAATACCATCCATTGTTTGATTATCATGGAATCAATAGGTATTGTCGAAAATTATTTTGATACTTTAAAATGTAAGATACAACAATTTGAGAATAAGGGTATTATTTGTTTCAATGCACACTATATTTTTTCTCCTCCTTTGACACATCACTCTTCAGATCGTGGGATATCCCATAATAAACCTTTGGGTAGCCATTGTGAGGTACCAGGGGTTAATTTATTAACCAAGATTAATATTAATTAAATAATATTAAAAACATGTATAACTATTGCAATAAATTAAAATAACACAAACACCAAAGTTTAATGTGGAAAGCATAAAAAGGTAAAAACCACATAAAATAATTTCCATATATGAAAAACCAATCCAGTATAACTCCTCCCCTAACTTCTCTCCTCTAGTGAATTTACCCTGTTGATATGTTTTTAATTGACCCTATGGATCAATATAAATTAACCAAATGGGTGTGACTACACACAAATTACAACGAAAACAATAATAATTGATTATTAACCAATTAACTTTATAAACATGTAGTTTATCCATTATGAATAAATTAAAATATTATATCTTCTCATTTATTTAATTATAAACTATAGTTTAATAACAGTTAATACTTAATATTAGATGTTCTAACACTCCCCATTAATATTAAGTGGGGAACATATGACCAAAGTTACATGTTTATAAAACAAATTGATTTACAAATACATAATTACCATAGTTAAGGTTTAGGATAGCATATCACTTTTGATTGATTTATACACCTCATCATGTTAATTACTTACCTAGTTTGGTACAAAATAATTTGGAATCCATAAACTAGATAGTTATGATTTAAGTTATGCATGATTTGTGAGACTACATATGATCATTACCTCATGGAAAAATGTACACTTGGCATCTCGAAGATCATTTTGATAAAATAAGGACCTCCTTTACAATAGTTTTGCAACACCAATGGATTATAAAGTAAACTTAAAGTTATAAGTTTACTATGCATGATCATAAACATATATTTTACATGGAAAAATGTACATGCTATACATTAGAGAAGAAGTATAGAGGAGAAATAATAAACACGCAACCAACCTTTAGGAGGTGGAATTAGAATGTACATTCCACCTTAATGGAGACTCTAAAATGTCAATCATTACACAAAACTTACAAAAATTTACAACACACATTGGCTTCGTAAACATATCTGCAACTTGATCTTCATTCGAATAATACTAGATAGCTATACACTGCAGAGAACCTTCTCTCACATGAAAATCATATGAATATCTATTGTTAAAATGGATTATTGGCAATATCAATATAAATATGATTATCACACAAAAGAGGAGTACATAATTTAACTTCCATGTGAATCTCTTCTAACATTCTCATTAGCTAAATGGCTTATTTCACTTTTTCCATCACACTTCTATAATGTACCTCAGTAGAAGAGATAAATATTGTTAGTTTCTTTTTACTACTCCAAGTAATGGAACCTGTCACCAAACAACTTGGACACATATCTAGTTGTATATTTTCTATCTAACACAACACTAGCATGGTTAGAATCACAATATTTATATAAATATGTATTATCATAATAAGCATAATATAAATCATTATTGATTTCACTTTTAACTATTTATAAATCTTACATTAATAGGTTATAATTCAATTTGTATAAAAAATTAAATGGCAATATGCTTTAAAAACTACCCACATCATATTATCGATATGTTTAATTTTCAATCAATTTTTTGTTTTGTTTAAAAATTTCCCAAAAACTTGAGTCGGGTATTGCTTTTAATCAAATAATATACACTCTTACTCTTAAATACTTATACAATCTTAGTCTGTCTCGTAGCCTCTCTCTTGACCTCCTCCTCGTTAAAAGATATCGATCTATTTCTCATAGTGTATCCATTTTCTCCTCTTACTCACTGCAAAGTAATTGGAATGCCGTGGAAGAAACTTGGAAAATTCAAGAGGCAATCGTTTGCCGGATGCGGGGAAATCTGAAAACCTGTTGAGCGTAACACCTATATTTTTTTTTTTCGTTGCAAGGTATCTCGGGCTCTCCACAGTGGCTACAGGGTTTAAAAGGGCATTATTTCATTTAAATTTTGGAGCGAAGAACCTTTTCTTCTCAAAGCACAGCAGCTAGATTTTTTGGGTTGAAAGAAATAGCTTAATTCCCTGCATTTTCTCTACAATTACAGGCAAGTTATGTTTTATTGCTTTTTGGATTTGTTGCATTGCAAAGAAGTATGACAATATATTTGGAAATACATACGGACTGTCTTTTTGGGTTTGGTTTTAAATGTTGGATTGTGATATAAGTTTTTTTAATATGGGCTTAGCACATTTAAGAATCTACGGCATAAGCAACATAACCCAACTGCTTTTTCCTTCTGCTTATGGATTCTTTTTATTAGAAGCTATGAATTTAACATCTGTTATACTATAATATTTTCTGGGTTTGTAGGGTAAATCTTAACAATTGGACCATTACATTATTACCATAGTCTATATTAATGCTATCCTCTTTGGCAAACATCTGGTAAACTCAGAAAACGTGGAATTTGCCGATTTAGGAAACAATTAAGAATCCTGATATGGTACAATGGTGAATTTTGAATCTTATTAAAAAGAAGGTCATGATAGTAAAATATAAAAACAGGCCATATGCTTTAGTTTTCTTCAATAATTCGTCCACGTGATCCTAAAGGTAAATTGAACTGCATTGTTACTGTTGGAAAAAGAATGAATGCATGTTGGAAGACCGACTATGGTTTAGCATACAACTGTAAGATTAATGTGATATGATTCTTGAGATTCAGCTGCGTAGTTTCGAGTCAATCTACACTGAACCATATTTCACAAACAGTGGTTTATAAGAACCCATCACTCATAAACATTGATGGTCCACACGCCACTCTTTGCATCTAGATGATGCTCACAGAGATGAAGCACAAGGACATCCTGGGAAGTCATCTATCCAGTACCTACTTTGGATGGAATGTACCTAACCATGGCATGCCCTAGTGGAGGAAGATGTGCCATAAATTTCTGATGTAGATGCCTTTGGATTGTCGATTTGAACATGTTTCCTGGTCTACCTGTGCTCTGTAATTTTCTGGATCAGATTCTCAAAATGAAACCAAAACAAAAAAAAGGTGTTATACAGCAAAAACTGCATTTTTTGAAACAACTGCCACTCACTCGGGTGCCAATCCTGAAATATTCATTACTTCACGAGTAATTGGAGAGTTTAAAAAAAAACTGCATGTACTTGACCATTGACCCGGGTTCTAACAACTTTGCACGTCATTCAGGGTCCACAGTGATTAATAGCGAGTTTCTGGCAATTTCTGCTTCTATGAATTAAACAACCTCAAAAAGAAAATCTCGATTGCAAAACTAAAAACCACCACCCAAGACACATTAGGGACTAAAAAGTGGTGTTTTGTAACTTCAAAGAAGTAGAGGTAAAATACATTTAGTTTTAAATGCCTGCTGTCTAATGATATTAGGTCTAGTTATATAGATAAAAGTAATTATGAGAAAAAACTCTGGTATTGTATGAATATCTTTAAACATATACTAGAGCATCCCACCTGCTGGCATAAGGTAACCAACCTCAAAAAAACAATTTCGATTTCAAAACCAATAAAACCAATAATGACCATCTAGAAGACATCTTGGGAGCAAAAGATCTGTAAGGTGTGTAACTTACTTGAAGTAGACAATGAAACACATATCCTTGAAATTATTTTGCTATATAACGACATTAGGCACAATTATGCAAAAATATGTAGTTATAGACGAGTGTTAGAATATGCAAAGAGAAGAAAAAAGACAGAAGGCAAACTGCACTGTCTAAATGACGAACAGGCAGAGTGTATTTATTGAAGAGAGAGGTGGTTATACAGTTACCAACCGAGCAACTACATAACTGTTTTACATGCTATATAATGTGCTATATTTTAACACCCCCTCTTAATGACTAAACCGGAAACAAGACAAAGTTTGTCCCGAAATTTTACAAATATCCTAAAGCCCATATGTTTAGTCATTACATCTACAGACTGTGCCATAAGTTGTACTTTAAAATCAGCAGTCCTTAACTGTGATGCAGTTGTCGAATGAAGACGAACCACAACACAAAAATCTGGTCCCATGAACAAAAGATATGGCAAGTGGTCCACTGGTTCTCTGTTTTGTGATTCATTGACCAGTGATGAATCACCAATGGCTGAGAGTGTCAGCCCCATCTCCAGAGTGCTGAAATCAGAACCTCGAAGATGTGGATTGAAAAATCTATTCCAGGCTTGTGTAGCCTGCTGGAGTCTGTAAAAAGACTCAATTATCCTGTGATCAACGTCACCTCGATCACGTCCTTGCACCACCATGTAGTGCTCATCCAACTTTTTCAAGAAGAGGAATGTGACCATCTGTGCAGGAGTTAGAACCAACTCCTCAATAGTAGGAGAAATAACCATCTCCGTCTCAGCAGTGGTCTCCGTCTCAACAGAAGAAATAGCCACCATCTCCGTCTTATCTATTTGCTCATCTATCCCCCTCTGTTGGGAAAGATCCTTCACAACACAATGAGCAAACTGTTCATGCTCTATTGTCCTTCGAGCAAGAACCTCTGAGTGAATGGCTGGGCATGCCATCTCACCATGCACCGTCAATGCATCTGGAATAGTGGAGTCTCCGTCCACAACAAATTGTTCTTCTGAATGAGGAAATCCATCCTCCCAAGGCATGTCCGCCTCCCGCACATCCTGAATGGTGGAGCTGTCCTCCACACGTGCATTCATGTTGATCGCAGCCGGATCAACAAGCTGATACTGACCACCCACCCCAATACCAAGGGCAATTATCCGTCTCTGTTTCACATCAGAGACAACACACTTCTTTCCACAGAAATCCACAGAAATATTGGGATTTTCAGTCAATTGACGAATAGATAGAAGATTCTTTTGTAAAGAAGGTACATATCTAACATTCCGTACCAACAATTTATGAGCATTATTCAATACAATGCATATATCTCCTATCCCTTCTACTGCAAGCGATTCTCCATCAGCAAGTACTACTGATTCAAAACAAATATTTGCAGTAAATGAAACATACCAGTCCCTACGACATGAAAAGTGTGCAGACGCACCAGAGTCAATAATCCAGCAACTGGTACCACTATCATTTGAGCATGATGTCGTAAGACAGTAAAGAGCATACTCGTCATCCGAATCCCGTTCTTCTGCAACTGCTGCCACATGTTCCTCTTTACATGGCTTTTTGTTCTGCTTCGAAAGATCATACATCCGCTTTTTACAATCCCTCTTGAGGTGCCCAACCTTGTGACAGTAATAACATGTGACCTGATACCGAGTGGAAGATTCACCAGAGTGACGTTTCCACTTTCCCTTTGACTGAGTGACAAAAGCACTCTCTGCATGGTCACAATTAGATTCTGCCTGAAGTTGTCTCCGTTCCTTTTGCAACAGGTAGGAACTCACCTTGTCAAACGTGAGTGTTTGACTTTCAGCCATTAAATGGAGTGCCTCCACAAATGACTCATACGAAGAAGGTAAGTTGTTCAAAACCAGAGCCACCATATCATCGTCGTCCACCTTCTTGTTGATGGAAGATAACTGGTCTCGGAGATCTTTCATCCGAAGTAGGTGCTCAGACAGCGATCCACCTTCTTGTAACTTTACGGAAAAGAGCATATTTTTCAGATATAAAACCCGACTCTTCTCTGACGTCTGATATTTATCCTTCAGACTAGTCCACAACGTGCTTGCCACAGTGGCATTCCGCACTTCCGGTATCAAATCATCCGACACCGATAACTTGAGAAGCAATAACGCTTCCTTATGACGTTTGTCATAATCCTCGAAGTTCGTCGCTGGTCGACTTTCATCACCCTTGATTATTTTATCACAATCTCGAAATTCCGCAACCGTTAAAATTTTATGACTCCAAACATTGAAATTTGTGCCCGTTAACTTTTGTG
Source organism: Taxus chinensis (assembly GCA_019776745.2). Lineage (NCBI taxonomy): Eukaryota > Viridiplantae > Streptophyta > Pinopsida > Cupressales > Taxaceae > Taxus > Taxus chinensis. The sequence continues at coordinate 91,117,920 of CM034151.1, forward strand.
TCTCCGGCAACGTCAAGTATGATATATTTGCCATTTTATTATTCCAAAAGAACGGAAAATAATAAAATAATAATTTGCCTCACACTTAAAAAAAAATCCTTTTCCAGCAAATAATATTAAATGAATTAATTTCTTCAGCAAATAGAATGAATACCTTTGTTGCTGGAAAATAATATTATTCTGCCCAAATAATATTAACTTTCCCTCACGACTTTGGAGTTGTCTTCGCTGCTCACGGATTTGCGGTTCTGCCCACAACAGGTGAAAAAACCCACGATTTTCCTTCTTTCGCGACTTTATTGCCGTCGACTGTGCCCTCGAACCTTCGATTGTGCCGATCTTTCCCGTCCATGTTGTTTTGCTGTTACCTCTGCCCTATTCTTCACGATTTTACAAAAAACGACTGCACGTTTTTCGCAAAAACCGTCCCGCGCTGCCCTCCGCGCGCGTCTGTCCCGCGCTGCTCTCCTTTCCGCGTCTGTCCGCCGTGTCGCCTGTCCCGCGCGTCTCCACGTCTGTCCCCGCGCGTCGCGATTTTGGTGAAAAACCCACGTTTTTTCATGATTCTGCCCTCGAACCACGACTTTTGGCACTCACGTTTGCCCTAGCGACTGCTGTGCACGAAAACCTCCACGAACGAGATGCTTCAGGTCTGTGCGACCTTCACAAACTTCTCCTTTGTCTGTACTCTTCCACCAAGAGCTTCCTCAGACTAAATGACTTTTTTCTTCCTCAAACTGCGAACCTTTGACGCTCTGATACCAATGTTAGAATATGCAAAGAGAAGAAAAAAGACAGAAGGCAAACTGCACTGTCTAAATGACGAACAGGCAGTGTATTTATTGAAGAGAGAGGTAGTTATACAGTTACCAACCGAGCAACTACATAACTGTTTTACATGCTATATAATGTGCTATATTTTAACAACGAGTACATTAAATCTTAGATCAGCAGTCATAATCTTGTCGGCGAAATCTTAAATCGATAAAATTAAACAAAGCTTGGTTAATTCATATTAAAATTGGACACTCATAAACACAACTTTATAAACAAGTCAATACTCTTTTACAGCTTTCACAGACGAATTTGACCTAAAGGATGTTGAAAGTCTCCAGTTACCGCCATCTGAAGACATATTGGGAACAAAGAATCTGTAGGGTGTAAAACTTAATTGAAGTAGATAATGAAATACATTTCCTTTGAATAAAATTACTATATAATTCTACTAGGAACAATTACACAGATATCTGTAGTCATAAACACATACATTAAATGTTTAATCTGCGGTCATAACCTAGTCCATGAATTCTTAAATCAAGAAAATCAAACAAAGCTCGGAGATTATTTTTTCAAAATTGGACACTCATAGAGTCATAATGGCAATTGTGTAAACAAGTTAATACTCTTTTACAGGTTTGACATACCAATTTGTCCTCAAGGATGTTGAAATTCATTTCATCTCATTTAATTCATATATAGTGGATGTCTACAAGAAACATGCACTCCACGACATAGACATCCTCATGCTTAGATATCAGGTCTGAGGTGTATCTATTCTGCCGAAGTCATATAGGACTTGTATCTAGTATCATCCCTTAGTTCTACAATTCACTTGGGCAGGACAGACCACAACTTGAATAGAATACTGATGGAACCTCATTAACATGACATTGAAGGTTTGAATCTTGGACACCCTCAAGTGTGGCCCTCCATCTTGGCTCGACCATCAAGAGTCTTGGAAGGGACAAACATGTTTTTTTATGCGACCCAAAAGCATTTGGAATACAAACCTTATTTGTTGAATGGGCCCATTATGATGGCATGTCCTGCATATATGTATCAAATTGCATTTCTAGAGCTATCAGTTTCAATCACTTAGCCCACTTTTATCACAATATGGATCATAAAGGGCATGTACTTTGTGTGTATGCCATAGAAAGATAAAACACAGCGTGTAAGTGCTCTTTCCTTCGCAGTTGCAGCAGGCACAAATCATCTATATATCTGTATAACCAGTATTTAATAAATCTAAAATGTGTGGGACTGTGTCTTGATGCAAAATTTTGTCAATTGCAATATGTTTTTACGTCTCTATTGCATGATCATGATATGTTTTTGTGACTATGATCAGCAGTTAAAGAATTTTTTAATCTGCAAAACCTCCAATTGTTTTATCTGAGTTCAAGATTCCTTGTGTAACAACATTCAAAAACTAAGCAGCCAGTTGTAATTTTTACTGAGGGACGTAATTATTATTCATGTTAGAATATAGAAGGTAGTCCAAGGGGATGGATATCCAAGCCCATCCATTTATTTTTCATATATATTACAGATTAATGTAGCACTTTCCTCCTGTTGTGCCCAATTCTTAGTTTCCCGTCCTTTTTGCTTTGATATTGCAATATCTAGCCTGATATGTCTAGGTTTGATTGCTTTTATCTACAGTTTTCAATCCGTCATTTGTATAATTTATTTCTCTTTTTCTATTTGCTCTCTTAGCCTTAGGTCCTCCCATTCTTGTTTTTGTACTTTTTCCACATTTTGCATTTGACTTTGATATTGCTTTTTTCTTTTTTTTTACTGAGTCGTGGCGCTACTATTTAAGGAAAACCCAACCTGAAACGAGGTAAATTTATACTATATTTTCATACATCATAGATTCTTCAGGCTAACAACATGAAGACCATCACCAAGACATCTCAGCCAGACAATAAGTTGAGTGTCCTGGACTGTTAGGTTGTAAAGCAAGATCTAATAAGCCTACTGGATGACTATCCATACTGAGCATTTGAAGGAATGGATACTCAAGAAAACTTTCAATCCCCATAAATTTACCCAAAACATAGAAGTTATAATCCAAAAATATAAACAAATCAGTGGACATGAAGAAACCAATGACAGAAAACATTCTGGAAACATGGTCGACAGAGGCCTTGGTTATCCTCAGAGGTTTCAATGCCCTTCATATCTGGAGCAACCCACACCTTCAAGATTTTCACTATACCAAATCAGCGAAGCTGCTTATCCTCTGTCAGAGTAATTGAAGTATTAAAATCAGATTTCATTTTTCTCACAGAGCTGCTCGCCTGAAACGAAGACCTGTATCCTCAACTAGAGTCCGGGGGAATTAGTTCCAGCCTAGGTAGCCAGTACAGGTATGGATATGGGGGCCTGGTTCATTGGTATGACAATTTGTATTGGGGCTTGGGTACAGCTTTGAGTACAGCCCTACATTTTTTAATAAATATTAAAAATATAAAAAATACTAGCCAAATAAACAAAATTAACCATATAATATGCATAGAGTAAACGAAATAAGCTAAATAACCGCAAAACATATTAATAAGTCAATGCCAAATATCATGCTATTCATTGGTCAAACTTAGAACAAGTACATTGTGCAAATGTTACACTGTATACACAAGAAAAAATCAGCATATTAATTATATTAGCAGAAGGATGGAGTATCAGCCCTAAGCAACTGAAAATCTTAAGGTGAGAAAGCAAATGTGCAATGAGAGTCAAGTATGCAATGTGAGTTAAGTGTGTTTTTGTTTAAAAAGAGTTTGGGATTGTCTTTTAGGATTTATGATTTTTAAAATATTTTTGTAAGTCCTTTCGACTTCTTTTGACATATTATAAAATACAAATTCAAAAAATTGAATTTTTTAAAAAAGTATTTGGGTTGTGTACAGTGGGTTTGCACAGGGTATGTCTGGACATACCCGGTGCATATTCCTTGTGAAGCCAACTATATCTGAAGCGGTTGCGTACTGTACCTGCACACAAGGCCTGTACAGGCATACCCTATAGTATAGGAGTTCCAGCATACCAAAAGAACATGCCAGGGACCAATGTGAATTGAATCAGAGAGCCACTTCAAGATAGCAGGGTATTTATTGTTTATTTTAGGCTGTACCTGAAATCTTCGCCAAGCACCTCAAACCCCTGCTTTAAAATCAGCTCCCCATCTCCTTTACTCCGCATAGCAGTAAACTTTCCCTTATTGCCCATTTTACCTTCATAGCAAGAGGGATTTTTCTTTCTGTGAGGTGACAGAGATTTCCTCTTGTCCCTAGCTTTGTATTCCACAAAAACCCCCTTGGCCTTGGCCTCTGTCAGGTGGCTAGGGGACTGACAACCAACACACGAGCTGCTACGTTTCCAGCGTATTCTCACTGTCCAGCCTCACTTCTCTAATTCTTAGGTATTTGACCTTGGATTAAATAGTGAGGTCATCATCAGGTTTCACAGACTTTGCAATGGATTTTAGTCTTTAGACCATCCAACCACACAGAGAACTTGAGAAGTAATCAAAATTGATTGAGTCCAACTTCAGTCCAAAAAATCCTCAAAGGCCAGGTGAAAACTACAGTAAAAGGATGGTTTCGAGGAGAAACAAAGAGCCACAGCCTGAAACAACAGAGTGAATATATCTTTTTACCTCTCCCTGCTTCTGAAAGCTTTCCTGTTTCCCCTAGCTTTGTATTCCATGAAAAACTCCTTGCTTTTGGCCTCTGTCAGGTGGCTGGAGGAGTAACACCTGGTACGAGAGCTGCTGCCATTTCCGGGGATAATTCTCACTGCCCTGCCCCACTTCTCCAATTCTTGTAGGTGTCCAGCCTTGAACTGTATAATTAGGTCATCATCAGGTAAAGCAGAGCATGCTATGGATTTTAGGCCAACCAACCACACAGGGATGTAATAAAAACTCGTGGAGTCCAATTTTGGTCCACAAGCCCTTAAAAACGACAGAAACAGGATAGTTGTAAAGAGAAACAAAATAACCAGTCTGAAACAACAGAAGGACTACAGTTCAAAATAAAAAACATTGTTACTTCTCTGAACTTTGCCATGTAGATATTGATTGATTCTCAAAGTTTATTATAGTACGGAAGAAGGAAGTTTTCCTCCAAAGCCAGAGTTAAAAGGAAACTTGATAATGGCAGCTTAAATCATTTACAAGTTTAACCACCCAGGTCATCCATCAAATCTTCTATGACTGAAGATAGATTTATTTCTAAAATGGGAGAGTGCTCATACCAGTTTTAGAGTTAGATCTTAAAATTCACGAGATCTGAGGATAACCATCAGAATTTGAGAGTGAAAATATACACCCATAAATACAAAGCATGGAGGATGTTACATATATTTACAAACATAATGGAAGTGTATTTTTGTCGAATGTTTTAGTTGCTTGTTTTATTGACATTAAAATGAAATCAAAAACTAACTTTGACTTGACATCCCTTCCAACGTACTTTGCAACTTATGTGCAATTGCTAGTTAACTTCTTTTCATATATGATACGAGGATTAGATTCATGCAAAAAATGGAAACAGATACAAGGCACATGAACTGTTTAACAGTATCTGCTTCCTGATTTCATAGTCTGTATCACCTTGATTCAAACATGCGAGAGGAAATGAATTGGGCAATTCTCCATCATCCTTGCCATCTTTAAAATGTTGGTATTATAGTGACTCCCCTTCTCCTCAACATTGATTATAGACTTATAGTTATTGAAAACTAAGGTAGACAATATCATAGTATCTGGGGGATTTTCTCAAAGGTCTTCTCTGAAGTACCCATCCCGGATTCTAATTCAACCCCATCATTGGATAAATAAGCAGCCACAATATTTCCTTCTGTTTTTTCTATGTTGAAATGATATATAAGAGAAGGGGTTTGCCACAGCCAAAATGTCGTGAATTGGAGAATTTAATATTCAATTGGGCCATCCATTCTTGAAAGTGCCTCAATAAGCAACTTAAAATATCCTTCAACTTCCACTTTTCAGCCCTATCAAAAATTAATTTTAGCCTGTCCTCCTGCAGAGGTTTCTGTTTAGTCTTAGGCCTTTGACCCTATTGATATAGATTCCATTAGCAGGGGTTGATATTGTTTTTGCAATTGAGAGCTAGGTTGCATTTCTTTTGCCAGCTTGGGTTCATCTTTTAGGATTTGAAGAGGATTACTGTGTTTCACCTGCCCTAAATTATTTTTTCCAAATTCTTTTTCTTCCCCGCCTTTCTGTATAATAGTATATTACTTCTCAACAGGATTCAGTTTACTTTGGGTTTTTCATGAATATCTCTTGGAGATCTTTTTCTAGATTTCACATTTTGTGATCGGTACAATGATCATTAATAATCAGAGAGTTCTAAGAAACATTTTATGGGTCTACATCAAATGCTGGCTATTTTTATTAGAAAACATTCAATTCTTAGTTCCACTGGGAGAAAATTCTATTTTTGAGCTGCCTTGTTTAAATCTCTTCGAATCATCAACCAACAAGGTGCGGATTTACGAGTTTTATGTGGACAGATATGGGTGATGGAGGAGAAGACGTGTTGTCAACATGGAGCTCAAAAGTAGAGGAATTGGTTGATGAAGGAAAAACAGGAGAAGCCATTACCCTTCTCAACAGCGTTATTGCAAAGCTTGAAACCCTTGATGACGCTCACACTAACCTCACCCTTGCTGCTGCCTGCAATGACATTGGAAGATTATATGCCAAAGATGGCTTCTCCATCAAGGCCGATTCCTTCTTCACCAGAGCATTTCTTATTAAACAGGGAGCACAACAAAATCATACTGATAATTTCAGGTTTTTGGAGTTTGGTTTACTGTCTCAATTTCTCTAATTTTCCCTGAATTTTGTATATGATTTTTTTGGCATGGGGTTTGTCAGGAATGGGACTAAAGAGATATCCAGAACACCTACTAATGAAGAAAATGAAAATCCCAAAGGAATTACAACTTGTGAAGCATCAACATCTGAGGAAGGTACCTAAAAAAAATTATTCTCAGTTTTGCATAAATAATTTTTTCTTATCTACTAAGTTTTTTTCTCTTATGTACGGCAAATCATTAAATGTGGGTCCAAGGTCATTGTGTAGGGAAACGTGGTGAAATTATAGGTTATAACTGGTTTATTTTAAGGTTAATTTTGTGGCTCCAAGATTGAACCAATGATCACCTTGACACAATCTTTGGCGCAGAATTATCACTAATTTAAGCCAAAGTAATTGTATGATCTATACTTTAATTAAAAATGTAAGACAACAAAAACTGCATTCTAGATCCTTTCAGAAGATTGCCAGAAAATGCCAAGGAATTATAGGTGTCATACATTGTTTGCATTCAATTATTATCAGAACTTTTTATGGTCTGGAAATTTGACAATAACTTTTTTATTTGTTAGATTTCAGAAACTTGTTAGAATTGTGTATCTGAGAATTCGGATAATGTGATGTGATTCGTTTAAATCTATTCTTATATTATGACAGTCATGAATATTGACATATTGAAACTATATTCTAGTGAATGCATTGTAAAGAAGATATACTTCAACTGCTGAGTCGGTAAAACAAACATTTCAGCTTTTATGTAATTGAGAAAACCTATATTCCAGTAAAAAGATGAAATATTTGCAACACTATTTGTAAATTGAATTGGAGCAGTATTTGAATACAAAGAAAAAATTTTGAATGACACGGTTTATGAAAACTTCCATAACAAGAAAGAAAGAAAGAATGTTAATGTTCACGAGCAACCAAATTAGGTCAATGGGACTTATAATTACATCCAGTTACAAGATAACAGTACTAGGGTAGAAAAGAACCCTAGAAGCTGAAAAAGTGACTAGGAGTAAAAGTAAAAATCACTAAACCAATGAATGCGAAAGAGGGATTAAACCCTAAGGTGGGTAAAACCATAGACAAGTGTTAATAGAATTTGAAGAACATCAGTAAGCATTAGGAAGCCACCGAACATATTGAAAGGATCAATGAGACTCAACCCATGTGGGGTGTTTGATGCATCAGAAGGCAGGGGCAAAGGTTTGTCCTTCCTATGGAGGATCATCAATATTCAAACAACCGTTCTCATCCCAAGTCCAAAAACCATGTAACAGAGGGAGTGAAGGTAGCCTCCTAGATTCTCTAAATTATTAGGTGGGAGAAGAAGGGAATGCCCTTTTGAGGTAGCTCCTGGAGAATCCTAAATTCGTGCTTTGGGAAAATGACATGCAGCTCTTCCCATGGAGTGTAATAACCAAAATTTCTCATAAAAATGAGTTAAAAATGACCTTTTTGGTTTAAAGTTCACATGAAGAGGGTTTCAGCATACAAAGGCATGAAAGACACCATGAGTGACAACCCATAGTCACTGACAACAAACGATGCTTACACATTAGATAAGATGGTAAAGACAATGAGGAACAAGTGGTCGCATAGCTGCCACAACACACATATTGGCCACTTGCATGCCGACCACCCAAATTGACCCAAATGGCTTAAGCAAGGTACACGGCCTGAGCATGATAAATGATCCAAGTGGCCTAAGCATGCTTGGGTTAGGTACCAAGGTGTGCACACACAACAAATAGAAGAGTCAAAAGGGAAAATTTACTAGGGCCACACAAATCCATATGGATACATTTTTTATAGCACATCCACTTTATAACTTCACGTTCTTTTTACAAACATACATTCACTTAATTCAAAAGGTGGTCATGTTATAAGGTTCACTTTAGTTATCACATAATGTTCAATGCCTAGGGATTCACTTAAGTGACATCCCCCCCATGACCCTCTTAACTAAAGATTAGAGCATGCACACGTAAAGTCAATTGAAAAACATAAAATAAAGTCACTTAAGTGTTAAATCTCATTTTCCCTCCAAATGGTGGATTCCATCCGAACCGTTGGATTCTTTCTATCTCCATCCTAGGTCTCAAGAAACCCTACAATTGCCCTAATTTGTCTTTGGCATCTTACTAAAGTCATCATCTGAATTGTTGGATTCTTTCTATCTCCATCCTAGGTCTCAAGGAACCCTACAATTGCCCTAATTCATCCAAGGCACAAGAGACTCCATTTGCAACTTTGCACAAGAGGAAGAAGAGAGAAGAGAAGAGGGAGAACCTTCATCCATGTCATGCCCCCTCTCTTCAAGTGTAATGATTTCCATGTAGCCTCAAGCAAAATGCTTGGTGTGGAAGGGAAGAGTTTGCTAGCTTAGGGTTTACATTTTTTAGATTAGGGTGTTAGAATAGTATCCTTTTGTTAAAAAATGAGCAAAGCCATATATGGCTTATACCCAACATGTGGGGCTTCCAAGTTTTCTTCTTTTGCATATGTTTTGTTTTTACATTTCTTTGGTTGCGGGTTGATAAAGGCCCACGACCTTTTCAATCATAATGGCCTTTAAAGCCCTCATGCCCCCAAGGTCTTGGACTACCTTGGCCTTGCTGTGTTGGTCTGTTTGGCCAACCATCTTGGCCTTGCCACTCTAACATGGTTGGCCGACTCACCTAGCTAGCTCAACCACCTCAAGACTATCTTGCTTGAGAGCCTCGCTTGGGTTGACAACCAATTCGGTCGGATCCAAGGTTTGGACTTCGTTTAAGAACGTCGGGCCTTTGGCCCGGTCTTGCTCCTATTTGCAGGTTGAGTTGGGTGCGGCCGTGTTGCCCCGACACCTATTTGCTTGGATGCTTGAACTTAAGCACCTAGGCTTAAATAATACAGGTCGGGGTCCAGAATTTTGGTCTCCCACAACTGACCTACGTACCATAGCATGCTGATCCGACCCCTATTTTTTACTATATATTAGGGCAAATTATATACATGCCTTGAAATAAATCCCTCCTTTTTAAAAATATGCTATGTTGCCAGGAAATGGATCAGGTACGGGTATGGGTACGAAACATGAAAATGCCAATTTTCAAAAAACCTTGGGTACGAAACATTATGGGAAATGTCTATACAATATATATATATATATATATGCATACTACTCATTTTAAAATTGCACTCCATAGACCATAAGAGATAAGTATAATTGATAAAACACTCAAAATATTTTGTATTCATTGAAATAATACATTATTATCATGTATACTTATCTCTAGGACGTTTCGAAGGAGTTTCCGTTTTGGAGACAAAACGGCGGGGGGGGGGCTAGGAGTTTCTTGGTAACAAAGAAAATATATTTATAGACACTTATTTGTAATTAGTAGAAAAATCAATTTTGAAATTAAAAAAATGCATAAAAAATTAATCTAGGAATACAACAATTTTGTTAAGTAAATTCACCTAAACTAAAATTGACAAACGAGAATATTAGAAATAAATTGAACTCTAATAAAATTCCAATTGTATCTAGCTACATTAAACTCAACTTAAAGCAATTGCACAACAATGAATATAACCTTGGTTTTTATTTTTTCTGCAAATATACTATTTCTGAATCTAATCACATCAAGCAATTAACTCATAATGGAATAACTACCTAACTGAGCATTTACCAATTTAAGAAAACCCATTGAAACCTACGACATCGGGAGGACGTGATGGAGGAATGTGATTTTCTGGATGAAAAAATAATTCCCAGATTTTGCGGACGATAGGGGGACGGTTATTAAAATAACATATAAAATTTCTTTATATGACAAATATAACACAAATAAACTAAGATAAGCTGAAAGCCTGAAGGCTGAAACCATTACTTCCAATAATATTATAATTCATCTTATAAGCCAAAATATGATATTTATTATTGAGTCATTCACATAGAATCGAGATACATTGCTAGTGATGCAATGATACATCTGATAATAAACATGCACATTGCAGCTTCAAAGTTGAGTCCTGATAATGAAAAACAAAAGACTCAAGAGTACATGATGATGATACATGTTACAATAAAATCATTAATCAGCATTAGAAGAGTACATATGTCATAACCAAAATGGTAAAAACTAACATGGTCCACAGCTCAATAATCAGGTTAGGGGTTAGGGTTGCATTATAGCAGTTTAAGTGTAATTAGGTTAGTTTTTTTAAAGCGTTTTTACTTTTTTTTGAGGCAACAAAAGTTAATTGCCACAGGGGACATCAGGATGTCCTTGGAACATTCCTTGATTGTCTTGGGGACATCGCGATGTCCCTTGCGGTGTTCCCTTGCATTTGAATTTCCCGGAATGTCCCAAATGTTCCACCAAGTCAGGGAATGTCTCAAGGATGTTCCATTTTTTCAGATTGCAGGGTGCATGGGGGAATGTTTCATCCTTGCCCCCAAATTCCCAAAATGTCTGGGATGACTTGGAGTTGGGGGGTGAGCGTCCCCACGTAACACTGAAAAAACTCCATTTAATCAGCAAATTGATAACGAGTGTTGCTACATTAGCAACACTTCCAATTTCAATCTGATTCTACAATAATACTCTACAACAACAACCATCCCTTGAACATTTCTAGCTATTATATAATTCATCAAATGCCACGCTAATTCCAAATGAGGATGAAATCCACTGAACGATCCACCTCAGCAAGAAGGTACGTCAATGATCCACCACTAAGGCAATGTACAAGTGAATAATTACAACCATAAAAGGAACGACAAGCCAAAGGCCATCACAATCAGGTCTTACGATATATCAAATGCCCACATAACTATAATCAATACAACAATGTCAACTAGGATTGTCCAAAGATCACAATTCCTACATCTCAGCTGAATCTGGAACACCACCAAATGTAGAGGAGGTTCAAAGAACTTTCAAACAGCTAAGAAACAAGGGGTGTGCTCCACCCAACCAATTTGACATCATTAGATAGGAGATCCTTGTCAACCGTCTAGCCCAAGGGTCTTAAATCCACACATCCGTGACATAGGATACTAAGATAGATACAAATAGAGGTAAAATTAGGAGGACCCACTAACCACAATCTTTGCTTGGTTTAGACCAACAAGCTACAAGTAGAGATTTCTCAGCAATGAGCCACATTAATACACAAACAATAATAACCCAAAACCCCAAGTAACACTGCTGTAAACCTCTAGGTTTACCCAATGACAGGAGGGGGATTCATGGATCTAAGGTGAGAAGGATGCTAACCAAATGAATTTGATGGTAACCATAAGCCTTCATTACATTTAAAAGGTGAGATATTATAGCAATGCCACCATAATGCTTAACAACCTTCATTACCTTTCCAAGGTAAGAGAATGTAACTGATATCTCCTAATGCTATAAAGCCTCCATTACCTTTCCAAGGTGAGACAATGTCTCCAAGGCCACCTTGTACACTAGGACTTCACCCATACAAGCCCTAGGCCCACTATGCAGGCGATGGCTATTCTCTTGATAGAATGGACCGGGGCCCATAAAACACCCATGCACCCATCCGATGCCACGTGGCAGGCGCGCCAATACTTAGTTTTTTTTTGCAAATTTCCTGATGTTGGAAAACAGTGTGTTTTTCAACATTGTGTAAAAACTCAGGCAGTCTCTTGTGGGATTCGAACTGGAGACCTGCCATATAGCAGCGTACATTCCCACCAATTCAGCTGTAGCTTCATACATGCAACTATGTGATTTCAAACCAATACATAAAAAAAATCTGCACATGATTTGACAAGTTACCGCGGGATCCACCCATGCACGCACATGTATGTGTTTATGGGGTCTTTATGGGGGCATGATGGGGGCCCAGTGCATTCTATCGGGAGAATAGCCATTGCCCACTATGCATCTCCACCCTTCAGACCTCAAAACAATCACAAGCTAGCCAAATAACGGCAGTATGATAGTACACATTTTGCAATATTTAAATCAGCAAAAACAAGAAGCAAATGATAGTTAAACAAGGCTTAAACAAGCCCAAAAGAATCCAGGAAGCCATACGAATCCAAACCAACAAAGTAAGTGGCTAAAGAGGCTGCTGATAAAAACAAAACCAGTATTATATCAAAATGACCATTTTAAACCTATACCAAATATAATGTGGCATCAAAATTATATGGATTACTCAAGTCCTCCACTTGTTCCCAGCTTGCACTTCCTTCTCCTAAGCTCTTTGCTTTCCCAAAATGGCAAAAACTCTTTGCTAAGGAAAAAATTGCCCTCATATAGGAAAGCCCCTAAACCCCTGCCCTATGAAGGTGTGAAATTCATCCCCTTAGTTTGGCTTTCCTTTCCTTTTCTTATGCTCACCCTCATCCTCATCCTAAGGGAATCTTTCTAGAAGTTTCTAGACATCCTAGAGTCTTTGTCTAGTGTCTCTAAACTTTCCCAAGCATACGCACAAGGGCCCCACTAGTAGAACTCACGGTAAAAGAGGATTACATGATTTCTACACTCTCCAATTCGACCTCTAAGCCTAAATGCGAGTTTCTATTTTTGTCTTATAATGCATGGGTCACAAGAATAATTAAAGGAAAGGGGTCTTATCAAGTCACCCGTTTTACATCCGAAGCACAAGGCAAAAGGTCTAATATATGGTACACATTATACCAGAGTCCAAGAACAATTCAGAAAGTCACGGTGAACAGTGAAATGTGGCAGCATAATATATTGCATCCTTGTTTCCCTTGATTTTCTTGGTTCTACCTGTCACTTGCCCACTCGTTGCACCCATCACCACGTCCAGAATATATATATATATATATGTATAAAGCAAAGAACAAGATAATATCACAAACAAGTACACCACACAATATCATGCAGATTAGCTCCTCAGAACTAGAAGCAGTCTCATCAATGGCCCATATTTATAGCCCAACATAGGGCATCAATGTCACAGAAAGTCACGTGTACCAATCATGGTGCCGAACACCCAAAATCACAGTACAACACGTTACAATCCATCACATTAGATAATCAACATTTCATGTAAATATATGCAAACGGTATATGAACCACATGATGTATCTAGCAGCAACATCTGAATAGCATAAAATACTCAACAAAAAACAAGATAGCATCTGAAAGTAATAGCCAACATATTCCACAATAACTCCTGTCATATACATGCATCAAAAGGAGCTAGTCTGATCATCATAAGCCATGATAAAATAAAACAGGGTCTACCGGATACAAGGGAACGATACAAATGGAAATAACAATGTAATGTAAAATCGGGCCTCACAGGGAAAATCTGGAATACTAGGAGGCAAAGGTAAATGAACTCTCCTAAGCAGCCTCTTAGATATTTGAAACAAGAGTCTGCCAAAAGCTATCCTTCATTTGTTCAGAAGTTCCACTTAATATTTATTTAAAATTTTCAATTTAAAATCCCGAATTTGGGAGAGAAATGATGCCTCTTTTGAGGCAAGGAGCTTGTAAGCCTCAAAGCTGGAACTACAAGAAGCAAAAACAGCGAGTACAACATGTAATTTTTAACTTGTAGGGAAAGAATGGCTTGATATGCCCATTTAGTAGAAAGTCCAACATTGTCCCCTGCTTGTAGGAGTATGATTTGGAATGTCCCATTCAATAGAGGAAGTTACTCAAAAATCTATAAATGCTTCTTTAAGAAGGATGAATATATAGGAATAGAAAGTGGCAAACAGTCTCAGATGAACTGTGACTGTGCAGGCGAGCAGTGTAATCCCACAAATGAGTTTTACATCGTCAAGTGAACTGCAGGTGGGAGTATCACACGAGAAGAGATCACCTGCAAATCACTAGTAAGGATAGAAAAGGAATGCCTGCAAAGACAGGCTGTATGAATCAGAAACCTCTGCAAAGCAAAAATAATTTAGAGGCTTGAAGTTGGAAATATCCAAGCTGCAAATAAGGCACTTGAAAACCCAAGTGGGTAAGACATGATTGCTAATACCTTGATTAACACGGAGAGGGAAAACATCTGAAGACGTGCATGGCTTTATGTAAAGGCTCCCAAGATTCAAAATGGGAAATGACAAGAGAGGAGGAACACTCCTCTCTTCCCAACGTTGACATCAAAATATGTTGCTGTATCTATTGGTCGTACTTGGATAAAACATTTAATATTGGTGAAAGCAATTCTTTTTGGTCCATCTAATGCAAACTAGTTTAGATTAATATGGTTTTGGGTTGAATCCTTCATGAGAAAATATCGATGCATGTTCAAAATATGATGAATAACTGGGAAAGAAACACAATAATTTTCACGGAAAAAATGAGTACAAAAACAAAAGCCAACATATGTCAGTTTCCGATTGATTTTGTATTTATTTTATGAGGACAATAGTTGGTAAACTTATTTTCCAACGAAGTCAGTTTTTATCATGCTCAGAATCAGACAAATTTCATATGTTAGCTTTCCATCACTTATTGGAAGCGTTTTCCAACTGTGCTGGGCAATATTGTTGGGAAACCCATTTTTTTTTGAATTATTTGTATGTTGTAACAAACAGAGTACTCACACGTCCTGAGAATGTTATTGGAAGGGTTTAATCTAAGAGAAATGATATCGACAAAAAAAGAATTAAGAAGGCCACTTCGTTGCGTTGTCTGCCCTTTCCAAAGGAAGTATGCTGTAATTATGGTTAAAATCAAGGCCTCCTCTTTTATCCAAGATATGTCAGCATTTATCACTATATTGAATTTTGATTTATGTAGGATGGGCAGTTCAGAATGTACCATATTATATAATAATGTTCGATTTAGAAAGCACCTAATTTACTGTTCCTTGTTAAAAATTCTGAAAATAGTTAGGACTGGACAACAGGCAAAATATCTGTGTCTGCTGTTGTTCAAAATCTATTTGTTTTCTGTCTATCATGTCTGCTGTGCAATATTTCACCATCCATTCCAAAAGGAGAAAAGTACGTCTGGAAGCCTTGATCCCTTGTTGATCTTAGGAAGTTCTACAGGTTATGGTAATGATAGTTAAGGCTGGAATTTGGGGATGAATATTTTAAGGAAAGGGCATACATGTGTTTCAACCCCTCTGCTTGCATGGAGGCATCATCTCCAGTGTTTATAACACTGTTTACCAGGTAATGGGGGATAAATTATATAGAACATCCATGGACTGCCATTTCACCCCATATAGGAGTCATGCATTGTAAATGGTAAAAGGGAACTTTCCGATTTCTTTCTCAAAGCACAGAAGTTATAGAAATGGGATATAAAGCAATTGTGTTACACTGGTTTTTCTTGTTATGCCAGTGACATTTGCATCTCCTTGTTGATATATATATATATATATATATATATATATATATATATATATGAGTGATCACTCTCTCCAAAATAACCTGGCAAACCTCCGGGGTTGAGTTTGCCATTGCTGTACTTCTATAGTGCAAGGAAATTTGAGCCACATCTTTGAAATAATGTTTTTAAATTTATTGTATTGTGTGTGTGTGTATGTATATATATATATATGGGTGATCACTCTCTCCAAAATAACCTGGCAAATCTCCGGGGTTGAGTTTGCCATTGCTGTACTTCTATAGTGCAAGGAAATTTGAGCCACATCTTTGAAATGATGTTTTTAAATTTATTGTATTGTGTGATTGCCACTTATCTGTAGGACAATTAGTGCAACATTGACCTTTTAATATTTGATTATCTTCAGATATCAAACAAAAGAAGAAAACAATCACATAAGTTGGAGGCGGCAGAGGGCCATTTTTTCTCTCTGAACGGCTTATAGTATATGCTTCCAAGAAGTCAAGCTTATTTGTTTTATCTATTCCAATTTATGAGTAAATCGAGCTCTCTCTTGTGAACAGATTGGGAGACCATAGCTGATCAGTCCCCTAAGCAATCAAGTTCTGCACAAGTTACTCCAGAGCTCTCGAAACTTTCTCTGGAGAATCAGTCTCAAACTCCAAAACAGCGCGGAAGGGGAGCATTCACTTATGGACAGCATGCACTTTACAGTGATGAAACAAATGAAATTACAAAGAAAGATATAACAATGGATCATCCTCTGCATGGAGATACCGAACAACTTCATACAAGCGTAGACTGTAAGTTCAATTTTAGTTCTATTATATCATATAAATACAAGAAACACTCCCTTATTTCATAATAGCTACTTCAAATTTTAATGTAGAGACTTGAGAGGCTGCTTAAATATGCATTTTCAACCATTCATCTGACATTATATTCTTACATATTTTAGGAACTTCCATGTTCCATGTTTCTAGCACTGAGTTTATCTTAATATTCTTCGTATAAAATCTGTCGAATCATTTTTTCTGCGAAGTTAAAGGTGACAGTTCCATGTTTTCTTTTTGTCTTATATTTCTCCCGACCCATTTGCCATTTCCTTCATCATATTGATGCTCATTGCCAGTACTATCAATTATATGCTGGCCAAATAACTATTTCTTACCTTTTTATTATTTTGTTTCAGTGAAATATGGTGCCAGTCATGTTCTTGTGGTAGGTGGATTTTCTCCAAAGATTCCAACAAGGGAGTTAGAGGATTTGTTTGAAGGATACACAAATCACGGAGTTGTGATTCGCAGAGTAAATGATACTGTTGCACTAGCAGTTTTTAGGAAACCTGCTTCTGGTATTATTTCACCTCTCCTCTTATTCTTAAAATGCACGTTGCTTTGTTGCACAAAATATTGTATGTCCATACTTTAATTGATTGATTATTATTTTATTTGCACCATTGTGCATAATGAAAGAAAGGAGTATTGCATTTAAGCTTAGTGTGCTCTGCATGAAGGATGAGGAATTTTCTAACAACTATTCTAATATGAAATAATGAAATGAAATTATATTAATGTCGACGGATGACCAAAAGTAGATCAATGGGACTTGAGAATACATCCAATTACAATAGAAAGTGCAAGTGTAAAGGGACCCTAGGATCGAAGACTAATTAAAAAAAAGAATCAAAGCACTGAAAATAAACAAAGAGCAGTAAACCCAAAGCATATATCGGGTCTTATTTTGTTTACGTAATTATTTCCTGAAAACTTACTTGTTTCGAAAGTGCATTGTGAGAGTTACAGGAGTTTAATGCATGAAAATATTCTATCTGTGTTGTCTATGCTTTTCAATTGGTGGTTAGCTTGTGCGATTTCAGCGCTATTTATCAGCAAAGCATAAATTTGAAGGACTATGCAGATTCTTGCCGTAAGCGGTGTAGGAGTCTCATTCTTTTTCTGTTGATGCAGTAATCAACCTTTCCTTAGCTTATTTGAGTTTGAAAATTAGGTTAAGGGTTTTTCTAATCGATATCAATTAAATGCATGTCAAGATGCAATTGCACAAAACTAGTGCATCTTCATATATATTGTGACTGAGGTTTCAAGAAATTGTAAATTGTCACTGAAGAAGCTCTTTGAAACTTTTTAGCTTATATCTTGGTCATCATGTTTGAAAGGCATGTACAACTCTGAAAATTGTTCCAGTTTTAATTATACCTTGGCTCATTTTCTTGAACATTGAGCAATGAAATAATCTTTATTCTTTCATTGTTTATTAGTGGTTTCCTCGTGGATCTGCCAACATTGATTTCATTCTATGCAAGATGAACTGTAAATTTGAAAGATAATTTATCATTTATCATGTGGAGATGCTTTGTAATTTTGAAATCAGTCTTATCTTATATGGAAATGATTGATGAGTGATGTAGTTGTTCATGATGGCCTATAAGTGATGCTCTGTGTTATTTTTATTGCCTTTTTCAGCTCGAGAAGCACTTAGAAGCATTCATAGTCAGTATAATATCCGTGCATTGGATGATGGTGACAGTCTTCTCGGCTCACTTTCTGCTAAAGGTAGTATGCTAGTTATCAAGCTAAGAAGCCGTTTCTATTTTATTCCTGTATTTCATTTTTTTGCTTGTTGGCTTTCCATAATATTTTTATACATTTACTCTTGAATTTATTATTGTCACTCCCGAGTTTGGATTATTTTGTATTTATATGTTTAGAACATGTTATTTTTGACTGAAAGATGATTGAGATATATATTGTTTTTTGGCTAATATCTGATAAATCTGGCTTAAATTTCATGATCGTCACATTTACACAATTGAATATGGCGTTTTTCATATAGAATGAACATCTAGATTAATTACTGTTGTTTTTAACTTGGAAAGTGTATTCATCTCAGGTATTGAATATCTCTAAATGCATAGGACTTTAATGATTTCTGAAACAACTATTTCATATGCCTGGATTGTAATTTTCCACGGATCTGTTAGAACTCGAACCTAGGACCCTCTGACTATGCTTGGGATTGTCTACCACTTGAGCTACTGGCTCCTTTGTGGTTTGGGGTGTGACTTATCTTCTTCTAACAGTCCTTGTAGCCCCCTTCTTCCCCACTTTGTGGTTTCAGGCGTGGATTGTTTTCTTCCAGCAGCCTTCCTCCATAATACCATGTAACATTACATGTACCAACTAGAACTCAAACCAAGGACCTTCCCATGACAATGATTGGCATGTTGGGGTGCTCTACCACTTGAGCTACTACCCGCTTCGTGGTTTGGAGTTTGGCTTATATTTTTCCAGCATTGATTATGTGTTTTTTTAGCAGCCTTGTTCAACTTTAATATTTTGAGAAGCATTCCATTGAAGGAGGCTTAGAGTTGATTTTTGAACATCTTTTGAGGTTTTCATGACAGAATTTGAATTTTAATGCCAGTTGAATTTGAGGGCTATATTTGTTTGTACATAGACCATGATAGTAATTACTACTTAGATGCGTAGAGAGAAGACTGAAGCCTAAAGGTCATATGGTAGAAGAGGTTTGTTAACAATGTGGGATTTCCCATGGTCAATAGTGCTTCAAGACAGCTCAGGGGACAAAGGGAACACATTCTTCCTCTAAGGAACTGATATATTTTTAATTCATCAATTTTCATTGTAAGTTGAGAAGTGAAGCCAAACAAGCAGTGGTGATAATATGTCCTTTTAGTGATCCTGAAATTGGGAAATGATAAAGGCTTTGTAAATAGGTGTGCTTTTAGAAACAAGCCTTTCCAAAAGATAGGAAACAGGGAATGGCGTACAGATGTTTTTTTTTTTTTATCAATTTGTATGCAATATTGATATTTTTTTGATCTAACACAATCAACAATAGTAAACTTAAACACAGGAAAAAAAAGTAGAATGATACCCATAAGCTGAATCGGATCATTGACTGTGTAATAGGACTCTCTAAGTATGTTAATATTCATGTAAACAGCTTATAAACTATATTTTTCATAAATTATTTTTTACATTGTCAAAAAAATGTCAAAAAGATAAATAGCTACCAAGATCAAGTTTGTTATCATGCATCTCATATTCAATTTGACTAATTGGCATGAAAATTTATTAGCAGTGTCAATGCTACTAAACTGGATGATGATAATGCTGAAGAAGACCATAGTCCATACTACATATGCACAGGAGGAAGCTTCCCACAGTTTTAGAATGAAAAGTGGAATTCAAGTCAGGATCTTTCGGATTATGTTGTGGCTCTTGAAGTTCATTCACCCTCTCACAGAAGAAACTTAGATTGGAAAGCACAAGTACCGGGTCTTTTACTTTTTTAGAGCCTAACCTGTTACTCTTCATCAAGTGCGTAAATGTATAAGCTCTGCGATTCATTTATGTAACGAAGGAACTTGCCACTCCTGAATGGAAAGTTTTTGGAACTGCATTGTGCACCTCACATGGTACTCCATTGTACATTGTCTAGCACTCTTTATGTCATCAATTATAGTTATGTCTGGAAAATTCCTGCTCGAAGAAAACCATGTAAACTGGGTGGCGAAAAGTGTAGCCATATCGGAATATGATAATATTTTAGTAATGGCTTACTTATTTCCATGGACACTTCCTTGTCCTTCTGTCAGGCTTTGCTTTTCCTGCGGCTTATATAATTGAACTACTAATCATTGTTATTTTGAGTTAAGTATGTGCTAAATTGTTCAAGTGCGATATTCTACCCGTGACAGCAATGGACTTCACTTGATCTACAAAATGTTTCACGCTCGCCTATAGAAGGCTTCAAGATCTTTATAACAATGATGTCAGCGATTGTCTCAATCATGGTGTCTATGCTTTCTTTTACTGTTTGAATGCAGCATCCACAGCCTCAGCTTGATAACAAGGTAGGCCTGCACACAGCCCGAAATTTCATTGACTCCCTCCCAAGGCCTATCAACTGGCTTTAGATGCTGTCAAGTCTCACACAAAAATCAAACCGCTGAGGGGAGATTTTGCAATTATAAAAAATTGTGGATTTGAAACTTCTGTACTTTTTTCCACCTGGAAACTAAAAATTGTAAAAGCTTGCATATTTCTATATGTCCAGCATTGTGGCAAGTGTTCTAAAAATCTTTTATATTGTCAATTATCTTTCAAATTTTATATTCCTTTTATATAAATACAAACACAAATGCAATGACATGGCTCAACTCCAGAGGTAAAAGCTCAATTATTACAGCCCTGATCGTGCTACACCTCATCAACTATCTCAAACTCATGGAAGGAAGTTTATAGATAATTAGGAACACGAAACCCATGATAACCGATAATGACATCATTGAGGATTTCATTAGGACAAGCTGACTTACTGATATGCCTCCTTTTACTGTTCAAATGCAGCATCCACAGTCTGAACTTGATAAAAATGTAACCCTGTAGACAACCCGAAATTTCATTGAATCCCTCTTGAGGCCTATCAACTGGCTTTAGATGCTGTCAAGTCTCACAAAAAAATTTAAATTGTGTATTTGAAATTTCTATTTTTTTTATACCTGGAAACATGAAATTGTAGATGTTGAAATATAGAGCATTATATAGCATATGATGCAGTTATGTAATTGGTAACTGCTCAACCAACCATAACCACTTGTAACCATCTCTGGCATATTTAATAACGCTGCCACACTTGTTGAAGGTGTGCATTCAGTCTTCTCTTAATTCTTTCTTCTCTTTGCATATTCTAACATTGGTATCAGAGCTAGGTTTGCAGTTCGAGGGAGAAAGAAGCCATTCACAGTCCGAGGAAGCTCTTGGCGGAAGAGTACAGACAAGGAAAAGAATCTGGAGGTCATGCAGACCTGCAGCGTCCGATTCGTGGTAAAAATGTGAGGGTAAAGACCAGTTTGTGGTCAAAACGCGAGGGCAAAAATGTTACCACACAGTTCGTGGCAAAAACAACAGGCCCAAGTGAAAAAAGAGGGCATAGTTCATGGTCCAAAACAAGGGCAAAGCTAATCAATTCCTGCATTGTTCGTAGTAAATCACGTGGGCAAAGATAGTCACATTTCCAGTGGTCCAAAACAAGGTCAAAGACTCAGACTCCAGTTTGAGGGCAGCAGTTTGACTACACAGACGTGAGGCAGAAAAACGCAGGCTTTAGGGCACATTTTTGGGAGTTCTTTTGCTATACAAGACTCAGAAGTCTTTATTGTTGGGATTCGTGGTTTGCACGGGTAGACTGTGCAAGGGCACGTGAAGGTATTGTTATCCAAAATTTACCCCCCTGGGGTAAATTTTGATAACATGCATCAGAAGATTCAAATCCCAAGCAAATTGATTGATTCAGAGCAAAAATCAGGCTTGCAGGGTCCCTTCAGGTAATTTTCTAACTCCCCTGGCCGAGGAAAAAAGGAACAAGCTCTGAGAAAGTGCGGAGAAGGTTGCAGAAGGCAAATAGGTTGATCCAGGGAAAAAATCGTAAAAATGACTAAGTCCTAGTCCTAGGGGCAGTCGGGACATTTGGGACAAAAAGGGCCGAACCGGCCGGCTCGGCCGAAGTAAGCACAAACAGCCCGCAAAGCAACAGGGACATCTGGGACAAAAGTACGCGGTGGGCGCGAAATGCCGGTTCGACCGAGAAAAAATTGGCTAACTGCTGAGGGACGCAAATGGGACAATCAGGCCAAAAAGGCGCGAACCGGCCGAACCGGCCGAAAAGAGTCAAGTCAGTCCGAAGCAAATGGGACAATCGGGCCAAAAAGGCGTGAACCGGCCGAACCGGCCGAAAAGAGTCAAGTCAGTCCGAAGCAAAGTGGGACAAGTGGGCCAAAAATGCCCGAACCGGCCGAATCGGCCGAAATGAGTCCAGAAGGTCCAAAGTCAAATGGGACATCTGGGACAAATGGACGCGAAATGCCCGAATCGGCCGAAATGAGCACAAAGGGGCCAAAATCAAATGGGACATCCGGGACAAATGGAGGCGAAGTACGCGAAGGAGCCGAGAGCCAATCAGAAGCTGCCACGTGTCCTCACAAGGGAAAAGGTCAAAAAGTCAAAGGGCGAGTTTTCGAGCGCTGATCCGAACCAATGAGAAGCTGCCACGTATCCAAGCGAAAACCCCCACACAAAGGGATATGTCGTCGGGTCGTCCAAGCCCGACGCACAAAGAAAATCGGGTTTCATAGTCGGGGAAACAAGTCGGAAAAGCATGGGGCGAAAACATATGTTGAGCCACCTCCCAAACCCGATGCAAATGGAGAGGAGAATCCCGAACCCGACGGGCTGAAGACCTTTCTCATCCAATCAGAGTCTGCCACGTGTCATCCAGGTGGCAATGCGCGGGAAAATATTTTAAAAATCTGTTTTCACCTGTTCCGTGCCCTAAATCCTCAAATCGTCATATCTTTTGATCCAGAGCTCGGATTTGCATGTTCCTTATATCAACGGAAAGCTAGTGAAATCCTCTACATGATTCTGGGGCTAATCTCGAGTTTTGGTGTAGTCTAGAGAGAGAAAATCGAGAAACGGCTCTGACGCGTGGTAATGACAGAAGTGACATTTCAGCGACCAGTTTTAATGCAGCAGATAGCCCGCCGTTTTGCCAGGATCCGTCGCTTCTACCATGATGAAATGATTTAAAATACGACCTGGAGGTGCGTTGGAGGAGATCTGACTTTCCTCTTTCTTCCTTCTCTCATTCTTCCTATATATTGTAAGGAGTGGCAAAATATAAAAAAGAGTTGTTCATTCTTTCTGCTCGGCCCTCCCTTCTTTTCTTCTCTAGGGTTGAAAATGGAGTTCGAACCTCCTCCCTACTCTGTAATGGCGTTTTTTTTGCCTTTTATTAATGGAATGATGTTATGTGCAAACTTCTGAAGCAACAAAACGTGTTTTCAATTTTGTGATGCATCTGTCCATCCTTTCTCGTTTTTGCTTGTTTTCTTCTTGCCTCTCTTCATTGCAGGTATTTATGCATGTTTGAACGTTCACATGCAGATCTGGAGCTGTGTTCATGGAGTTTTGGGACACTTTCTGTGTGAAATCTATCCTTGGGCCTGTGATGCATCTGTCCATCCTTCCCATTGCTCACCTCTTTTTGTCCCATGGCAGTTTTGATAGATGTCCAACATTCTCCTTCTCTGGTGTATCACTGTTTTAGTGTAGGCTTTTGCTGTTTTTCCCTTCTCTCTCTCTCTCTATCTCCTTGGCATGGTTAGATTAGGATTAGATTAGCTTGCCTGCACTGGAATAGCTTGTGGCAGGTAGTTTAGGAGCAGGAACCAACCTTCTCTGGAGATTCCTCTCTCGGTTTTACAAGTCCCACGCTTGGAGAGAGGTTTCCATGTTGTGCAATCACACTGGATGCCTGAACATCAACCTAGAAGCCTGATGTGCGTCCAGGGGTGCTGTGATTTTGCACTAACAGGTATCCTTATATTTGTTGCTAAAACTACATTTCTGTTACCTTGAGTTACGTGCACATAACCAGAAATAAAGAACTGTATTTTTCCCTGTTTTGTTGCATTGAATTTTGTGTCAGAAGTCAGAATACCTGTTCTTTCCAGTTTTGCTGCCTTTATTTGTGGGTCAATTTAAAATTGGGGTCTTTAATGGCGAATATTTCAAACTTGATTCTGCCGGAGATTATGGAGCCACAAAATTCCGACACATGCAGAATTTCGTGCTCGTGATAAGATAATCACGGGTAGTGAAGGCAGGCACGCTGCAAATTTCGCGGATCATGACAAACGTCATAAGGAGGCTCTATTACTTTTAAAATTATTAGTATCAGATGATTTGATAGTTGAGGTCCGGAATGCCACTGTGGCTAGTGCGTTGTGGACCAGTTTGAAAGATAAGTATCAGACATTGGAGAAGAGTCAGGTGTTATACTTGAAGAATATGCTCTTTTCCTCGAAGTTTCAAGAAGGTGGATTGCTGTCTGAGCACCTACTTCGGATGAAAGTCCTTTGAGACCAGCTCTCTTCCATCAACAAAAAGATGGACGACGATGATATGGTGGCTCTGGTTCTAAACAACCTACCTTTTTCATACGAGTCATTTGTGGAGGCACTCCATCTAATGGCTGAAAGTTAGACTCTCACCTTTGACAAGGTGAGCTCTTACCTGTTGCAAAAGGAGTGGAGACAGACACAGAACCACGAGTCTTGTTCTGGTCAAACTTTGAGCACCTTTTCCGCTCAATCCAAAGGAAAAGGGAAGTGGAAGTGTCAAGATGAAGATACAAAAGAGACAAGGAGTGTCAGAAGAGACAATATGCCCTTACTCAGAACAACAAAAAACAAAAGGGGCAAGCAAATATGGCAGTAGTGAAACTTGAATTAGAAGATGAGTATGCCCTCATGGCATCATGCTCAGATGGCAGCCCTACCAAGTGATGGTTCTTTGACTCTAGAGCATCAAGGCACTTCTCGTGTCAAAAAGATTGGTATGTCAAATTTCATGCAAATTTTAATTCTTTTGATTCAGTTACATTAGGGGATGACAGATCTCATGCAATAGAAGGGATAGGGGATATTCGTATCATGTAAAATGATAATGCCAAACTTAAGAGTAAAAAATGTTAGATATGTTTCTAACATGAACAAAAAATTGTTGTCTATAAGTTAATTAATGGAAAATCCTAATATTGCTGTAAAAGTTTTTGGAAAACAATGTTTTGTGTCTGATATAAAAGAAAACACAGTTGTTACCCTAGGTGTTGTGTATGGAGGTTTGTACAAGCTGGTTGATCTTGCCACAGTTAGCTTACATGCCTTAGGTGTAGAAGGCAATACTGGCATTTTGTGGCATGAAAGATACTATCATCTCAACCTTCAGTATCTTGCTAGACTAAGTAGAGAAAACATGGTACTTGGTTTGCCTAGTATCCAGGAGAAGCAAGATATGTGTACAAGATGATTTGTAGGGAAGCAAAAGAGGAAGCCTTTTTAAATTGAAGGCGCTTGGCATGTTAAGGGGCTCCCGAACCTTGTTCATGTCGATCTGTGTGAGCCATTGTGGAAGTCTTCCATTGTTCTTGGTGCACGCTATTTTCTATTATTGGTGGATGATTATTCCATAAAAATGTGTGTCTACTTCTTGAAAAAGAAGTCTGATTATTTTGCTTCTTTCACGAAGTTCAAGGCATTGGTGGAGAACCAGGCTAGCCAGCGGATCAAAACTTTGAGATCCGATAATGGGGGGGCGTTCACTTCTAAGTAGTCCAAGGATTACTGCTACAAAGAAGGAATCCATCATTAGTTGATAGCCCCATATACCCCACAACAAAATGGGGTGGTAGAGAGGCGGAATAGAACAATCATGGAGATGACATGATGCATGATGCATAGCAGAGGTGTGCCATATAGATATTAGAGAAACAATAAACACGACTATCTATATTCTTAATCGAAGTCCATACACTCCTAAAGAAGTTGATCCAAAATCAAACCCGAGGTATCAACTTTTCACATTTTTGGTTCAACTGCATATTGTTTTGTTCACAGTAAAAAGAGGAGTAAGTTAGAATCTAAAAATTTAAGGTACGTCTTTGTTGGTTATAGTGATCAATCCAAAGCTTATAGGTTGATTTATATTTCCACTAATAAAGTCATTGTTAGTTAGGATGTGGACGTGAAAGAAACAATCTTTCTTTGACAACAATCAACAAGGGGGCAAGAATCTGCAAGGGGGATGCACTCAACAAGAGGGCAACAATCAGCAAGACGAAAAATGTTTCACTTTTCTTACCTAATGATGCGTCTAGTTCTTCTAATACTCCTCCACGGTCTCCAGTACAACTTGTATCCTCTCCCACCAATACACTTATGTATCGAAAACGCCAACCTGAGTTGGTTCCTATTCCGGAAGAGCCTCAACCAAAGATGAATCAAGGATAGGCCATAGAACATAGTCTATAGGGGAAGAGATAGGGGCACTGTAACAACCACCTTTGTCACTTCACTTCTAGGGAAATTTTTCTTTTTTCTTTTTTTATTTATTTATGATAACTTTATGCTTCACGATTTAAATATCCATATATTTAAATCCAACATAAACCTTAATGTAATCCATTTTCAATAACTTTCATAAACCATGTACAACTGCATGAGAGTATACAAATCCTACTCAATCCCCCTCAACGCTCTTTATGAGACAATACATCAAATGTATCCTTTGGTTTTTCCTTTTTCAAGATATGATAATTAAGTGAAGATATCTAAGTTTCTACCTCGGTTCCGCCATAGGATTCCCATCTAGAATCTCATAGCTTAGATCTATCTAAGTTTCTACATGGGTTCCGCCATGGAATTCCCATCTGGCATCTCACAGCTTAGATCATAGTGAAATCATGACAGTGTAATAATTGGCTTACACTAATTTGTGTAATTTTTTAAAGACATGTATATAATTCTTAGTTCTATGATGACGCACTCGTCATTAGGAACATTTCAATCATTGAATCACTTGTTCAGTTATATGGATTTCTCCTCCTATCTTAGTCTTTAAGTTCATAGTTAACCACTTTAGTATCCACCTAATTCCATCCCCATTCACTTGATTTATTAAGTCCACTGTTGGACCTCTAGGTAAACATGCATAAAACATAATTGATTACTGAAGAAGTGAACATCATGGCTCAGAAATTGAGTTCCTCAAATTCTATTGGTACCACCTAGGAATAGCTATGATAAGGGTTTCATTCACGTACTGGATTTCATCATTACGTGTGCGAGACCTTTATCATAGCTTTCCCCATTTGGTGTAAACAAGATTTTAACAACTCATTTTTCATTCCCTGATTTCCACCTTTCATTGTTAAATCTAGTTTACAAGTCAATTTAACAGATACTTGAAACTTCTTATTTAATTATGAAAGAAAATCCACATGCTTTGCTAATATACCAGTGTACTTAATTGGTATCATTTCTGTAGAAGAATATAGTGCTACTAAAGATGGAAACAAATGAATCCTTGTTAACATATTCTTAAGGAAGCATGTACCTAATTAGGACTAATTAAGAATAGATCATCATAATCTCCTTAAGTACTAGTTGTAATTGTAAATCTGTAAACTGTTCTCCTTTTTATATTTGATTAAACTCTTTTTATTCTCCTAACATGGTACTTATGTAAATCCTTATAATTAATTAAATCAATTCAACTTTACTTATCCATCATATAACCAAGTCATAACTTAACTTAAATAACTAGGAGATGTAATTTAATATTTATATTCCTTTATATATGTTGATATGGGGAACCTAACAATTTTTATTTCACAAATACTCACCCTAGTCGAATGTAGTTTTCAGTTTTGTACCATGTATATAAAAACATTAGTTTAATTTTTGTCTCTATGATGCAGTACCCTTTATTATAAACCTTCCACTTCCTCAACCATTAATCAATAAATCCTTATATAGTATTAACTAGTTGGTTAGATAACCCTGCATTTCCAAGATTTACCTATGCATGTTGACTTGCAACATTTCCAAAAGTCACATGCCCATTATAAAGGATACTTAAGAAAAAATAAAATATTTTAAATTTTAATACATACCTATGTCCCACCAGGGAACTTTGAAAGGGTCAACATATACTATATTGATAGTCCCATAATCTTATCGGGAATATCTTCCTCCATTCATTAACTGAATAATTTAATTATAATACTAGTGTCTGTTTAACAGTAAATTATTCCAACTGAGTAAACTAAAGCTCATATTGCACTTAGCTCATGGATATTCAATCACATCATGTCTATATGTTAGTCCTTTAGTATGATATAATTTCTATCTTTGCAATATACCAACTTCCTTATCTCGGGTTATATAATAATACCTTTATAAAATGGAGATAATTTTTCCATATATAGGGTCCATTATGGTACATAACATCATTATGTCGCCATGAGACACTCTTTTTAATGCAATTCCATATTAGCCAAATTTACTGTTTAATATGGAAATATATATATATTAATATAATTATTCTCAATTTATGTCCTTAATTATTACATCATACTATTTTATAGAAAAATATATAGTCATGAAGTATTTTAATTAATACTGCCACACTTGTATACCAGTTTATTAAGAATAAATCAAACTTACTGACAACAATACAAGATTATGGTCACCACACAATCCTTTGAATTACTTTCATTAACTGATAACTTTTATTTTCATACATTTACATAGCTGAACAACAAGACTTAATAGAGTTCAATAAACTCATCTTTCATTATTTTGTTTTTGAACAATTACAACAGAATGTCTAATTTTTTCCCTTTACAATAATATGACAAAACACTGGTACTTCAATAATTTATAATTCAAGCTGCAATATAAGCATCCTTTATCTATCACAATGAACAATAAAAATTTTCAACTTTATTCTTCCTTCCAACCTACAGAGCTCCATCTACAAAACATGTTAGCACTTGTTAGTTCATATGAACTAAGCATGATAAATCATTTTCCCCTGCCTAAAGGTTTATGCCATTAATCATTTAAGTAAATGAAATGCTGCATTGCATTGATTCATATAATTCACTACAAGAACACAAGGCCATAATAGTAACATAACAAATTAATTATATTGCCATCACTATACCACTAACTTCCTTTGAAATTTAATTACTTAAGGATAAGACACAAAATCTATTTAGTTTACCTCTTCCTTTCATTGTCAGCTTAGATCTTAAGGTCATTATTTATATCATTCTATACAGTCCAAGTAACTTATATAGGTATAAATAGTTTTAATCAATCCATCCATCACTAGTAACAATGGTATTTATCGCCACTTCATATACAAGTAACCAATAGTGGATATATCACTGAAATATTTTCCAATTTTAGGGAGTTTTTGTGAACTAAGTTAATTAGAATTAGAAAAGATACTTATTCACCTTGTTAGCTACAAGTAACTCCCCTAGAAATAGTCACAAAATTCTACACAATTGGTTAGGTAATAAAAATTAGTTCCAGTGTTATAATAAATATATCATAGAAGTATCTAAATATTAAATTTGTATCTAGAACTAGCTTCCCATAGCAATAATA
This sequence comes from Taxus chinensis, assembly GCA_019776745.2. Taxonomy (NCBI): domain Eukaryota; kingdom Viridiplantae; phylum Streptophyta; class Pinopsida; order Cupressales; family Taxaceae; genus Taxus; species Taxus chinensis. Next base: position 91,147,946 of record CM034151.1, read on the forward strand.
CACAGTCTCGTAGCCAAGGAAGCTATTACAGTCGAGTAGGGATCTGTTTTAGATTCCCATTAACCCTGAGAAGTCCATATACTATCTCTGCCAAGGAAAGGCATAATAATCGTTATCCCCTAAGCTTTTAAAGCCCAGTTATAATTACAAGAGAACATTCTCTCAACATGGCTCCTGACATATACTGAATGATGCGAAGGTACTTCTACATTCTGACATAACTTCCCACTGACAAAGAGAACTATCTATGTGATATGTTAATGAAATCAAAGTCTCAAGATTGCGATACAAGGCTTAGGTACGACAAGCTCCCAATTTATCCACATCTGAATCATGGATTCGGGTCATCATATATATATCAACATCATTCGACACCCAATACTCAGTACAATAGTAGCTGTGATACCATTGATATTTATTTTCAGGGGTTTCATTCTCCACAAGCCATTTATCAAACTAATGATAATATCCAAGATCTGACATTCAAACTCCCCCCCAAGGGTTCTATTAACCATTAAAATTTATATTACCTAAACAACCAAGTACTAGATACTATAATACTTACATCTACATAAATATCAAGATTTCACATAAATAGTGGTGCATTTGCAGGAGTATACTATATAGCTATAACTCATTGTTAATTATGTCGAAGCTCTATTTCATACCCCGACATATTTATTTGTATGAAATAATCAACCTAGAACCCCTAATTCATTATAACATTTCAAATTTTCTTGCAAACAATTTCATTTACGCAAATTAACAATGGGATAAGATGTTAGAAAAGGGAATAGGGTTTATCATGCCTGGAATGTGTTAGCAGATCCTCTCCAATCGTTCTAGGCCTGTGCAACACCTTCAACGACTCCTCACAAAGTTCTTGCCCATAAACATCGAACGCAACCCTTTTCTAGCACCCCCAAAACAATCCCAAAATGCTTATTCATCACAATTCAAAAATCTCTCAGTAGATTATAAACTTGCATGCAAAAGACCGGAGCTGGAGCTCGAGTTTCTTGTCAATAATTTACAGAGTTTAGCTACGGCTAACTTCATCTCCACCCAAATTTTCACGCTAAAACCAGAATAATCAAAATGGAATGCATGCGGTTAGCTTCTCTAAGAAGCTTCACCATTTCCAAGGGACTTGAATGTGCACTTAATGCATTTAAAACTTGCAGTGCCTCGCTGGCGGTTTTGGAACTACACCTCCACCCTCAATATCACCCTCTAAACTTAGCAGGGTTTTAAATATAGAATAATTCCTCACCTTGCATGGTGGAATCAAACAACACTCCAATGTTTGGTCAAATGTTTTGCATGGAGCTTAAGAGTCTAGTCAACTATGTTTGCATGATGACTATGTCTCCAACTTATCATTTACCTTTCCACCAATTATTACATGTATGGAGTTTTCGTTAGGTCTAGAATTATTTTACACAAGAGTCTTCATAGTGCATGGGTCTACAACGACCCATTTTTACATTTACATTAATCAATCAAACCTTACCAAAACTTGCATGTCTTAATACACTGACTAATGTTCAAGTCTCCACTTAGAGATTGAAATAATCAAAGCACAATAAATTGACTTATCGGTCTTGGTTGAATGACCAATTAAATAAGGTTAAAATGTTTCAATTTTAGGCTTGGAAATATTTAAAGCCAACATTATCGATTGCCAACCCAAACTTATACACAACGGTTATGAAATACCATAGCCATCATTTACAAATTCATCCTTTCACAACTAATCAGTAACCAAATGGTATGTAAAGATCACTCAAACCACTAGAAAAATAATGGTGGTCAAAGACCAGATGAACAACACAAAGTAATATTTATACATGATGATCTAGATATATCATCTAACATTGAATTACAAGGTCTACAACTTTCATCTTGAGAGAGGGTCATTCATTTTGCAATCAACCGTATTTTATGCTGAAATAATACTTTATAACCATGAGTAATTTTAGTTGTTCTTAGCAAGTCACTATTCAATCCAGAATAGAAAGTTATCAAATTCAACATCATGTACAACAATCAAGCAAGGTATCAATTTGTATCAAAACATCATTTTCGGCAAGGTAGGTGGCCATTTGTACTCGAGTCAACAAATGATGTAAAACAATGTTTACATATATTAATTAAGTTCAGCAAATGATACTACAACAATGCTCTGCCGACATCACATATTCATCAAGGTAAGTATTCTTTACTTCCATACCAGAAACACGGGTAAGATGAGAATGTTAAGTTTATTATGGACGTTAGGCAATAAGCGATGTTGTGTGGTTACGTGTGCAATTATGCGTATGTGTGTATACCCTTCTCAGGACATACATCCGTGCGTGTAACTGTACACATAGCTACACAACAAGGCTTATTGTCTTGCCTTCGAAATTCATTCAATATTTACTATTCAATTTCCAAATATAACAAATTGAATTCAAGCGATATGACATGCACCATATCTATATATAGGGAGATAGATTGAAGCTACGAAGACCTGGCCCGCTACTATGTCCCCAATCCCCCTTGGGATCGTCCCCAATCAAATGGGCATCCTTCATCCCCACGGCTTCAATTCAACGAAGGCCTAAGTGGTTTTACTCCACTCTACAGGATGTGCGGGAAGGTGGATTGTCCCATTCAGATGCACGACCACGAAGAACTAGTAAGAAGGTTGATTATTCCGAGCATTCTCAGTTTGCTTTCTCTTTTGCTCTTCTAAAAATTCAGGGGCCACAATGATAATCTGAAGCACAAGGCATACCTGAATGGGAAACTGCCATGCAAATAAAATACAATGCCTTAATGAAGAATAATACTTGGACGTCAGTGCCCTTCCTGAGAAGCAACCCACTGGCGGTAAATGGATATATAATGTCAAGCGCAAGGCTGATGGTACTTTGGATAAATACAAGGTTGGTCTTGTTGCGAAAGGCTTCTCGCAACAGGAAGGGATAGACTATGAGGAGACTTTTGCTCCTACTGCGAAGATGGTCACTTTTTGGTTGCTTCTTTCAGTTGATACTTAGTTTGGTTGGAAAGTATTTCTGATGGATGTCAAGAGTGCTTTCTTGAATGGAGATTTGGAGGAAGAAGTATATATGACACAATCTGAGGGTTTTCAGGCATGTGATCATGAACATGTGGTATGTAGGCTGATTAAGTCTGTATGGACTTAAACAGGGTCCTCAAACTTGGTATATAAAGATAGATAAACATCTATAGATTCTGGATTCAGAAGGAGTCTTTTTGATCCAAATCTATATGTCAAAAGTGATGGTGATGACATTGTGTTTCTTATTGTGCATGTTGATGATCTTGCCATCACTGGAAGTAGGAATGATGCAAGTCAGAAGCTAAAATCATATTAATGTGCTGCTTTTGACATGACTGATTTAGGGCTGCTACATTATTTCCTTGGTGTAGAATTCTGGCAACATGATGATATTATCTTTATCTCTCAAGTCAAATATGCCACAAATCTGTTGTAGAAGTTTCAGATGTTTGAGTGTAATCCTTCTTCTATACCTATGGAGGTTGGGTTGAAATTGTTAGTCCATGATGACTCACCATCAGTCGATGAGTCACTCTACAGATAGTTGGTAGGTAGCTTGATATATCTAACCACCACATGACCGGATCTTTTTTCTGTTGTCAGCTGTCTTTCTCGGTTTTTGCCTAAATCGAAACTCATTCACTGGGGAGCAGCAAAGCAAGTTCTACGATATGTCAAAGGCATTCTTGACTTTGGCATATTATATGAGCAAGTCCCAGATTTCCGATTGCTTGGTCATGCGGCCTCTGATTGGGGAGGATCAATGGATACTCAACGTTCTACTACCGGGTATATATTCTCTTTTGGTTCAAGAGTTGTTTTCTGGTAGAGGAAGCTTCAACCCACTATAGCCATCTCTTCCATTGAAGCAAAATATAAGGCAGCTGTTAGTGCTAGCTACGAAGCTATGTAGCTTCATCGGATTCTTCTTGATTTTCACATTCCTTTGGCTACCCCTACCTCTCTCTCTATCTTTTGTGATAATAAAGGTGTTTTGAAAATGGTCAAGAATCTTGTATATCATGCCCACATTAAGCACATTGAGATTCATCATCACTATATTAGACAGTTGATTGATTCTGGTGATCTCTCTTCATTTTTTCCCTTCTAAGGAGCAGCTTGCCGATATAATGAATAAAGGCCTAGATCCTCTTTTGTTTGTAACTTTTTGGGACAAACTTGGTGTTTTGTCTGGGTTAGTCATTAAGAGGGGGTTTTGAAATATAGAGCATTAGACATCGTACAATGTAGTTATGTAGTTGGTAACTGCTCAACCAATCATAACCACTTCAACTTGTAACCACCTCTTGCATATTTAATAACGCTGCCACACTTGTTGAAGGTGTGCATTCAGTCTTCTCTTAATTCTTTTCTTTGCATATTCTAATAGTAGAAGCCTGTATATTTCTTTATGTCCAACATTATGGCAACGTATTATTAAACTCTTTTATATTGTCAAATATTTTCCAAATTTTATGTGCCTATAAATACAAACACAAATGCATTGACATAGCTCAACTCCAGAGGTAAGAACTCAATTATTGCGGCCCTGATCATGCTACATCTCATCATCTATCTCAAAGTCATGAAAGGAAGTTTATAGATAATTAGGAACATGGAACCCATAATGACATCATCAATGATTTTAGTAGGACAAGCTCACTCATTGATACAACATCATAGATGCATCAATTTGGAAGGAAAAAATTTGAATAAGTAATCATCACATTCAAAATTCAATAATATAACCTATTCAAGTACATGCCAAAACATTTCTAACAGTAAATTTCATACTTATATTCATTAAAACCTTCAAAAATGATATTTTTACACAGAGGCATAATTACACCGATGGACAAGGTGGGTGGGAAGAGTCAATGTAATAGTGTTAGATGTCAATAAAAATGTCCGATCTTAAATTTGATGTCCATTTTACCTTCATAGGGCAGTTTTTCTTCTTTCTTGGAGAAGACGATCCAAGAATCGTGATATCTTGGGCGTATGATGGAGTGTAGAGCCTGTTTTTCTCTTGGAAATATTTTTTCAAGCTCGGTGAAGTGGTGCAGCTAGATTGATACCATTTGTCCCTAGTCATTGGGAAATTTGTGGAGAAGGTGATGGAGTTAATCAAAGTGGTACCCTTCAATGGGTGAAACTATGTGGCAAATCCAATGTAGGCATAAATATATTTAAGATATCTATTCTAGTTTTACATATTATTGATTACCGCAACATTAAATGTTCTTTATCAAATTATTAATGGTACAATAAAGCCAACATCAATTAATGTTTGGAAACCTTCATCTAACCTCATTAAATGTGTCCTATAACAAGTTAATGTCTACTTTGACCTTTGTTGATGTGGAGGAGGGAAAAGGGGATTGGGGATGCAGACTATGTGGATGATGTCAACTTCGACATCAAAAAGGACCAGAGATTTGACCTAGGCATTTATAACCTGTTTGACCCTTTACTAACTTGATTCAATCTACATTTGACCAAGAGATTGATATTTGACTTTGGTTGCTTAATTAAGGAAATATAATGCATTGACCCATTTGGTAGTTGTACTTTGCTGTGCTCTCCAGTTCGATGATCGTACCATGCTGTGATAACAAGTTTGACTATTGTAATTTGCTTTGTTGACTAGTTTGATTGATTTGATGATTTCCCACTCAATCACTGGTTTAATTGTTGTCCTTGCTTAATTGCAATTAATAAAGATAATGGTGGTTGTACTTGATGAATTTGATGAAACAAACTGTCATAAGTGAATTGTTTTTATCATAAATGCTATTGTACATTAAATTATGAGGTCTAGGGGTTCATTCGAGGTTGGTCATGTCCTCAATGAATGATTAAGGTGTTCAGTTTGGTTGCTATTGTTCTCAATGATTGATGGTGGGGTTCAGATGAGATTAGTCTTGTGCGATTTGTTGATGCTGGGGTTGCATTGAGGTTTCTTATACCCCTAGTGAGTGATGGTATGATTTCGCTGGGCTTACTCATGTTCTTGACGATTGATTGATTGATTGATGATGGGGTTCGATTGAGGTTGCTTAGGTTACCATTGACTGATGGCGGGATTCAGTTGATGTTACTCATGGCATCAATGGCTGATCACTGATGGGGTTCAATTAAAGTTGCTCATCTACTCAATGACTATAGGCAACATTCAATTAATTTCATGGTATCAATGGCTGATCAATAATGAGGTTTAGTTAAAATTTTTTATGTACCGATAGAAACTGGGAAATGTGTCTCTTGGTACTTGGGATGTGTCTCGAGTATGGAGATGAGAGATGGGGATGAGGTCCTTTCCTTAAAAAAAAAACCCATTTCTTGCCCTAAAATTAAAAATTAAATAAATGATTAGAAGTTAAAACTTAAAGATAAAGTTGTATAATAAAAACTTAATAACAAGTAAAATTTAAAAGTTAGAAATAAAAACTCAAAAAAACTAAAACCCGAAATGTTGAAACTAAAATGAACCATACTCAATGTTTATGAAATCAATATGTTGTATTATGATTTTTTAGTTTTCAGAAATTTAAATATGTAAATACTACTAGTCTATTTATTTTCTGTCTCTATCCCCATAGCCAATGTCTAGAAATTGGCATCCTAGTCTTTGGTACTTGTCCCCGTTCTTGTCCCTGTACCCATGCCTATCTCTTGGTGACTATGCATGTACCCAATTACTGGAGGTGTCTTTCAATTGAGTTTATTCATGTGTTCACTTGCTGATGGATGATAGGCTTCAATCAAAAATTTTCACCTCCCCAACTTGATTGATGGTGGGGTTTAGTTTAGTTTGTTCACATCTGTAATGATTGACGGTAGGGTTAAGCTGAGGCTGCCCATGTCACCAGTGATTATTAGTTAGGCTCATTTGTATCTCTTGGGGCATCAATTGATATTGAAATGATGATTGAATTTGATTGATATTAGATAATTGTATATGTTATGTTTGGGTTAAATGGAGAAGATGAAATTGGTTGAAGTCTTTAATTATTGATGCCTCAATGGTGATGAATGTCAAGGATGATTTTCTATGAGTGTGGTTTGATGATAGTCTTCCTCGGTACTAACGCAAACATGTTTAACTACTAACTTGGTTTAAACTTTATGTGCAAGGGATATTAAAGTCAATTGTTCTTGTATTTTTCCTTTGTGTGTAGGTAACCTAGTTGGACAGTAAATAATGGTAGTATAAGTCTGTTAATTTGTTTCCACCCACCCCTCATGCCATGGAAAACAATAGAATAAATTCAATTTATAATACCTTGATGACAAAAATTATATATCAAGAAGGCCCTAGGCTAGTAAACAAAATACCCCTAGTTGTGGGAAATCATGAAGGAAATAAATATTGTACCATAGATTCGCATCGCAAGGATTTAAATTAAAGTAGAAATCAATAGGCAGGCATATTTTTCCAAAACTTAGAATGCAATGATCAAGAAACCCAACCTCAATAACATTTTAGAGGCTTGTAGGAAACTGTTGCTACTTAGAAAAATGGATAACGCTAAAAGATTACAATTAAGAAAAAAGGCTATAATCAAATTCCTACCCATGGATGTATAAAACCTTAATCCTAATGTTTGAGATCCTATAGTTCCAAACCACTAACATCATGATCACAAAAGGGATAATGTTAGCCCTTAAAAATAGTTCCAACTCACTCGCATAATGATACGAAAATGCTTAATGGTAGCCCTTAAAAATAGTTCTAACTCACTCGCATTATGATAACAAAATGCTTAATGTTAGCCCTCAACATGGAAAATATAAAAATACAACACCATAGTAATCACTTAGAGTTTGATGTGAGGAAAGTGGGTAGATATTTTGTGATACTTGGAAACTAAAGGGAAAATCCAATAGTCTAAAGTTTTCAATTTTTTTTGGGATTTGGCTTGTTTTTTTAAAGTCATAACTTAAACACAGGTCAATTTCCAAGAAATCATAAACTCTAAATAAAAATGAAGCTTTAAATTACTTAAAACAAAATACAACATTTGTCACACAACATTAATTAAAGAATGTAAGAAGAGGAACAAAGTTGAAAGTAAATTGAAATCTCCAACTCAAAGAGGTGGACCACTAGATAATTTTTTAACGCAATACCATACCAACTTGTAGACTGCTATATGGACTCAAATAATGCAAAATATTAAGGGGCTAAAAGGAAAGTTCAAGGGATGATAGAAAAATGATATATACAATTCAAACTCTCCCTTTGGTGTGCAAATCCTCTTAGTCAAATGAAATATGGTAGCATTAGACTTTATATAGACCATAGCTTGTTAAAAGATAAACATTTCTTACCTTAAATAGACAATCTTTAGGATGCCCTTAAAAGAGCCACCAACTTTTCTAAGATAGACTTAGTTGTGGTTACCATCAAATTTGAGTTAAGGAAACTGATGTTCCTAAAACGACCTTTATAACAATGAATGATCGTTATGAATTTTTGGCTGTGCCTTTTGACCTTATGGATTTTCCAACAACTTCCATGAGGATGATAAACAACATTTTTTCATCTACCGAGAAATTTGTAGCTATATTCTTCGATGCCATACTAAATGCCAAAATATTAACTAAAAAAGGCAGAGCAAAAAGAAACATTTATAAATATTACTGGAACTCCTTTGTAAGCCATAAACAATACACTAAGCTATCTATTGCGACTTTTACAAGAATAAAATTGAGTATCTAGGATGTATAGTCTTTAACAAAGGGACAAGATTGGACCCTATTATGAAAAACGAAACATACAACGAAACCAAGCAAGATTACAAGAGAGAACTTGAAAGAGAGAAATACTTCGTGGATGTATTATTGAGAGAGCAACGGCCATTTTATAGCAAAGCAACAACATAAACCCTAATGCTTGGTTAACACAAACCCTAAACCCAAAATGACTTAACTAAACATTATGTTTATATTTTTTGATAAGGCAAACCAAATTTGCAAGGTGACTGTTGCTAAACCTATCACTAAGACTAGTATGACTATTATAACTTTATGTTACAAACTCTGACATCCTCCCTTAATGGTCATTCTTGAAAATTTACCAAGTTTATCTTTGAATTTTACAAATTTATCAGGGCCAATAGACTTAGTGAGAATGTTGGTATTCTGGTCTTGGGTTGGACAATATTGCAGTTCAACTTTGTTATCTTCTATGAGTTGTTGAATGAAGTGACAATGTACGTCAACATGTTTTCTTTATTCATGAAAGATAAGATTCTTTGCCAACTTGAGGATTCCCTACTTATTGTCGAAAAGAACTGTGGGCTCAGTCTGACGAACTTTAGATTTGCCAACATTCTTCTCAGCCAAATCACTTCACATGCCCCTTTTATTGCTGCTTTATATTCTGATTTTGTAGAGGAAAGTGAAACCGCATGTTTCTTGCTGATCCAAGCGACTGCTCATGTTCCAAGGCTGAACACATAACCTGTTGTAGATTTCATATCATCCATGTATCCTGCCCAATCCAAGTCTGAATATCCACACAACCGAATTTCCTTACTTTTACCATGTAGAATGCCAAAGTCTGATGTTCCCTTCACATGTCTTAGCAACCTCTTTACTGTTGTCCAATGTTTTGCCTTTGGAGCTGTCATAAATCATGAAATGTAGCTGATTGCATAGCTCAAGTCAGGCGTAGTAGCAGTAAGATGGATCAATCTACCAACTAGTTGCCCATAAACTAAGCTGTCATAAATCAGGAGATGTAGCTGATTGCATAGCTCAAGTTAGGCGTAGTAGCAGTAAGATGGATCAAACTATCAACTAGTTGCCCATAGACTGATCAATTTACTGCCTTTGAATAAGTTTTGGCTGAAAGCAGTTTTGCACGGAGACTTGTCTCCTACCAAAAAAACTAAAAAGCGATGCGGAGATTGGTATTTGTTGGTACTCATCTTGGAGACTTCTATTTCAGTGTTTAAAAAAAATTATATTTTTGTACTCTTCACCTTAGAGTATTGTTTCAACTTTTTGTCAACATCTAATATCTTTCTGTAAAAAGGTAGTATTGTTTTCCTTAGGCTATATTAAGCTGTATAATATTGTTTCTCTAAAATTTACATATATCTTTTTTCCGTCTCCGAGTACCCGGCTCCTATTTTTCTGTAAAATTAGCGTACCCCTTCCCGTCTCCTCGTAACTACGGCTGAAAGTTTTTGACCTATGTCCATAGGTGTAGATGCAGTTTTACAATGTATCATCTGCACTTGTTATACAAACTTTTTTGAGTAGTTTGTTTGAGAAACAAAACTATTTTTATCAGTTTGCCAAACTTCTAAACCTAAACAGTAATACAGGAGGCCTAAACTTGTCATGTCAAAAGCGGAACATAAATTTGATTTTACTTTTTCAATTGCTCCAACTGACACTATGCGAGATGATGATGTCATTTCATTAATCAGTAGAATCACCACATCACCATTCTTGATTTTGACGTAGAGATTGGGGACGGAAGGAATTCCTTTGAATCCCCGTTCTCCCAAATACTTGTCAATTTTGATGTACTATGCCGTGGGAGCATGTTTCAGCCGTATATATTCCTTTTGTGTAACCTGAAATCCCTGCAGTTGGTACATGTATATTTCTTCCTCTAGATCTCTATTGAGGAAGGCATTCTTCATGTCCATTTGATATAATTTCCAGCTATACTGTGCAGCCATGTCTAGAACCTAAGTTGCAAGGTTCGAGTACGAGTTCATGTTTGACGAGAATAGAGTTCGGTTCAAGTTCGCCAATTAATAAAGTTTGAAAAGGAAATGTGTTTAAGTTAAAACAAAAGAAGTTTATTTGTCATTTTAATTTCTGAAAATAATGCATAGATATGTCAGAGGGACAGAGTTGAGAGAGATTCTCGTCTTCTACTTACACTCGGCATGTGTATACACACACAAACACACACACACACCGAGACACCCACCCACACACATTTATAAATGAGTGCAAAATATCTCAATAAAAAAATAATGCAAAAGCATGTCAAACACTTTCCATGTAAAAAAAATAGATAAAGTTTGAGTTTATGTTTGTTGAGGATAAAGTTCAAACTTTTTCCATAAAGTTCAGTGTACCTTGTGACATAGGCTAGAACCAATCAAATTGTGCCCATTTTTGCAATAGGAGCAAATGTCTCCACATAGTCAACCCCTTCCTTCCGTGCAAATCCCTCTGAGAAGAGCCGTACTTTATATTGTCAAGTGTTTGATATGCTTTATACATGACCTTGTTTACCCATTTGCAGTCGATGGATTTCTTCCTAGAAGGTAGCTCTTCGAGAACCCATGTTTGGCTCTTCATCAAAGTTTCATATTCAGTTTGCACAGCATTTTCCCATTTCGGTCTACCTCTGACTTCTTCATATACCTCAGATTCAAATGAGTGTTGAAGGTTAGCCATCAAAGCATAATTAACTGTCAGATGCCTTGCCTCTTATTGACCTTCCTTCAACCCTCATATCATGAATGTCATCTAACCGAACATCACCAATAGTGCTTTACCACCATTTTTTGGTTTTCTTTGCCTCCTCTTCTGAATTGGTGTCATTTTCTTGCTGATTTGGGTTATTTTCAGTATCTCCTTGGCTGGTATTTTCATGAAAATCAACCTCAGAACTTTGCCCCCCCTTCAGGTTGATGTTTCACATGTATCATACCTGATTTTCGAGCCAATTTATCATCATTTTATTGGAGAAGTCAATACTTCTCATGCAGCCGGGATCTTTTCCAGCATACCATTACCACAGACACTTCATGACACACAGAAAATGCAGCAATATACAGTCTCATTCATGTGAATTAAAAATACAATAGGGAGTCCCAGATATATAGCCGAGAATAGTTGGTTTATGCAACGATATTTTATTGCATAAAAAAACAATAAGTTGGGAACAACCTAAATTAGTGCACCATCCAAATTGTACGTGCACACACCAAATTGTCACTCCAACAAATTAACCACTCCCAAATCAAGCTCAACTCCAAGAGAGTGTGAACATGGCTAATACAAAACTGGTTTGGTAATAACCCAAACCATTGGCCAATGTGAACACGATCACTCTAACACATTTCCTAAAACTTTCAGATCTGATTTTTTGTTTTGTCCTTGCTTGGCACAGCCCTGTGCTTCCATTAACTACCACATCATGATTAAAACATGCTTTGCTAGTTTCAACATCAACTAACTGATATGCTTTAAGATTGTTGCGTAGACTGTGAGCATCAATTTCTTGCATTCTGCTTCAAGTTTGGTTTGTTTTTCGTTAGGTATCCATGCATATACAATTGAACCAAAAACTTTGAGATGACTTACTTCCAGTTTTTGTCCAAATCATGCTTCTTCTGGAGATTTTTTATGTACTGCTTTTGTTGGAAATTGATTAAGCAGATACACTGGTGTGTGTAAAGCTTCTGCCCAATATTTATTAGGAACAAACTTGTTCCCTAACGTACACCTCAGCATCTCCACAATGGTACGATTCTGCCTCTCTGCCGCTCTATTTTGTTGTGGAGTGTAGGGTGTGGTGTATTGTCTTCGGGATTCCTTCTTGAGTAAAAAAAATCAATAAAATCCTTAGAGCAGAGTTCTCCGCCATTGTATGATCTGAGAATTTTTTTTCCTGGATTGCTTTTCTATGATAGCCTTAACCTTCTTGAACTCATCAAATAAATCTTATTTTAACTTCAGTAAATACACCCATATTTTCCTTGAAATTCATCTACAAATGTCAAATAACAAAAAATACCTAGCAATGGAGATTGATGCCATCTTAATAGTCCCACAAAAGTCAGCATGGATCAATTGAAGGACCCTCTTAACTCTCCAAGCTTGTCCTTCAATTTGGACCCTGTTCTACTTCCCAGCGTGGCATGTGCCACAAACTCCTTGCTGATTCTGAATTTGTGGAAGGCCATCCCCAAAACTCTATTTAGCCAAATAAGAAAGATATCTCAAATTTAAATACCCATACCTTTGATGCCAAAGCGAACTGCGACCTTGACCACTCTTGGCCATCAAATGCTCTTTTGCCTCACCTGCATCATCTAACCTACAAAGACCACCATCTTCAATACCAAGAGTGATTATCTTCTTTTTATTGCTGGAATTTGCATGTAATTGGGGGTTGTGCTTCGTAATCTCACTTACATAAAGTAGATTCTTCTCCATTCCAAGAACATGGTAGATATTAAGGAAGACCAACTTTTTACCTGACATGGTTATCTGCACATTTCCTTTTCCTTCTATTCTGCATTCCTCTCCACCACCAAAAACCATAGTCAATAGAAGATACTTTAGCAGCATAATTAATACACCAATCTTTCCTATGGTAAAATGTCGAGATGCACCAAAATATATGTTCCAAGCAAATGTTTTTCTATTGTTTGCTTTATCCCTAATCCATAAACACATAGAAATCCTCCTCTTCCTTATGTCCTGCAACATTGGCCCGCTTCTAAGGCCCCTGGTTATTTTTCCTATCCCATAACCATTTCCTACAAAACTTCTTACGGCCTAGCTTTCCACAATAATGGCATTTATAAGTCTTTTGATTACTTGAGTCACATGTCATGTTTCTGCCCTCTCTGTTTCCTCATTTATTCTTCTTAGCAAAGTAGCCCTTGCCCTTGAAGGTTACTGGCAAAACCATTTCGAACCCTCATTCCCGCTGCTACTGTCAAATTGCTTTTTCCACCCAAATTGCTACAAGAGTTTATTGCTCAACTCTTCAAACGTCAGGTCAACATCAGCAGCAAAAATATTTAGGGTTTCAATAAAATGCTCAAATGAAGATGGCAAGCTTTTGAGAGTGATTATCAACATGTCTTCTTCCATTTTATGCCCTATAGCATTTATTACTAGCAATCACATGTGTTTCATGAGATGTGAACGCCGAACGGTATATGTTATTTGATTTAGAGGTACAGTTATTATTGATCCACTTAATCTGAAGGTTGTTTCTACATTTCAAACTTGTTATAAATTCGTACATGATTACTTGTGATATCGTTTTCGATAGTTAATCAATTTTATAGTTGATGTTGTTAGTTGTGCATTGGTTGTTCAGTTGGTGTTTTGTTGGAGAAACATGTATTATACAATTGATAATGTGTGTGATTGATAGTTGTAGTGTAGGACTTTAGTCGAAACATTACATTGTAATGTTGTATGTGTACATTTAATTATGTTACAGGTTTGTACTCTTAAAGTTGCATGCCATATTTCCAAACAAAAAATAAATGTAGGTATACGTACACGTAATGAGACATGTATACGTTTGCAGTATTTATATCATGAGTGGTAGCCTTTAGTGGGCAATTTTAGTTTCAATAAACTTGATTACATTTGATTTCCCTTGAACGACCTTGTCGCTTTCGATAGAAGAAATGTTGAGTATAGTAGTATTTGAGGTGCTATGAAAGCAGAAGCTAGTATTTACGATGGGTTGAGTGATAGTAGTCTTGCTTCCTCCTTTCTTCTTGCTTCGAGTGCTGGTACGTGGGCCATATTTGAGTATCTCTCGAATGAAAAAGCGGGTGAAATACGCAGATTTGCAAGCGAGGGTACTCTGGAGAAAGCTGTGAATGTCAGACCCTGCCTTTCAGTGGTTCCAATGTCGACGGTTGCTCTGTGCAAAGTAAGTCCCTGCGACTTGTGGATAGTTAATCCCCAGGCCATTTTAATCGGCAACTGTCTTCGATTCCCTCTGGAAATAGGGGGTATGGGAATATGTAAGGGGTTGGAGGGATCCCAACATGGGCCGTTGTATCTATCAAATTTTACAACAAATAAAGGTAATGCTGGTGGTTGCATTGATGCGTCGTAGACAATGTCTGTGATTGTTCCTGTGGCACCATTCACGAGGCCTGCATCAACCCATAGATTTGCAATAAGCATGATTTTTTGTTGTTTGCATAATAGAACGTTGTGTTGCAACTAATCATCATCAGGATTTCCTGGTCCAGTCCGCCTGTTACTTTTAGCAATGGATTGGGCGATCGGAACGTTCAATGCCTTCAACATCTGTAGGTTGTGGCATGCCACTTGATCATTTTTTGCAAACAAATGTGGTGCATCCTTAAAAATGTTGAGCTCCTGCTGAGTTAGGTGTGTGTCTGTGCGAGACATCAAGAGTTCCCAATCCTCAATTAGAGGGGTCGAATCTCGCATGTGGAGCAGTAAATTCTGGAATGAAACCTGTGCATTGGTTGTTCCTTGTTGCCGAAATATTGTTCGCAATGTAATGGAAGATTGAAATCCCTTCCAAAGGGTTGCTCGGATCCCTCTTTCACTTTCTCGACTCCCTTCACTTTCTCGGATCCCTCTTTCACAAAAACGAACCAATTACCATTGCGTCATTTCCACAGCAGTACACATGCCTTACACCAAGCAAGTAAATCCATACAACCACCACATGTTTAATTCAAACATAGTAGAAAAAGTTTGGAGTTTCCTCAATATTGCCAACGCAGCCAAGTAGTCAACAAAGAAACAAATTCACGCAATCCACCACATGTTTTTTTGGCACAAAGATGATAAAGTGTAGAGTTTCCTGAAGCTAGCTATAACGATTTAGATTTTCCAATAAATCTTCTCAAAACCAATTCACAGGCTGGTCTATGCATCCAAAAGATAACCAACAAGTCCAAAGGGTCAACCATGCACAAAGAACACGAAAATGGTTGTGAAATCTGGTTTTCCATCTACCAGTTACATTTTCCTTAATGTTTCTAAAGCTTGTTCAACAAAATCCATTTTGTGAAAAGCCTGAATCATTGTTGTCTAAGGGAATACGCCTCATTGAAGCATTCAACCAAACAGTTCATGTTCCCCCTCGTTGTTTTTGGGCATTCTACTGAAAAGATGATACACTCCACGTTTGCATACAAGTCAGCCATCACACTTACAACTCTACATTTGGACACTTACGTACATTGACACACTCGAAAATTGAAATGGTGAATTGAATTGAATAACGAATTACATAATTCACGAGGTAATCACATCCCCCGTGAAAAACAATGTCCGGAACAGTCACAAATGGCCAATTCAGAATTTTCGCTCTAGAAATAAGAACGGATGATTCATGCGTGTATTACCAGCGGATGCGTTTGGAGAGGGCATAACCAGACAGTACAGAAGAAGTCGCCATGAGTGCAAAGGTAATGAAACTCATGCTCACCGACGCTGCCACCATATCTGTAAATCTCATGTTCCCGTTGTCCCGCAGTCTATTTGTGGTCGACGCCGCCGCTGAAGAAGAGGAAAGCAATAAATAAGCCAATACCTGCACAAATCATTCACTAATTACATCAGATCCCTCCTCTGAAACAACAAAATTACTTGAAAGGGCAACTTTTGGTAAATTTGATCCGTGGTTACGTGATCGCCGACGAAATCGATGTAATTGAAAACTATTTTCGGGAACAAGTTATGTGCGAACAGTTCATCATAAATTCCTCTCCCAAGCTGCGCCGCCACATACACGAATGCTATAACTGCTACGGCTATGGAATACCTGTAGTAGAGGAAATTTCATTATCTTATTCTGGCGCAAGCGGCGAAAGTTTAGTAAATGGTAGGAAATTAGGAATACAAATCGAAACTATCTACCTGTATTCGTCATAATCATCGAATCTTAATCCCTTTGTGCCCTGGTTATTAGACGCCATGATATCAAAGGAAAGAAAGGAGAATACAACTTCTGTGCATCTCAGTGCAAGGCTGACCAGACGCGTGCGATGCTCTTTCGGCCGCCTTAAAACTGATATAGTGGTTCCAATGTCGACTCCCTTCACTTTCTCAGATCCCTCTTTCACAAAAACGAACTGATTATTTGATGAGATAACCAATACAAACTCCTTATTTATAAAACAGGGCGGAATCTAAAAAACAACAGTTAAAAATAGGATTTTAAAAATAGAAACTCAAAAATTGCATGCACAGTAAAAACGACATGCAAACAGCTGTCAAATTTAATCCCATTTGAAAAACGTCTAAAAGGCTGTCAAATTTAGGACAGTCGTAGAAACGTCCAGAGGTCCTCTACCATAGGGGGAACGCCTTCGGCGTAATTATCTAAGGTTCATGAGCTTTACTAAAAGGTCTAGTAAAGATTCATTTTCATTCATTTTGATTGAAAAATAGTAAAATCTTAAGGAAGAAGGCTCTAGCTTTATCAGAAGTTTCATGGGACTCCTTCAATTGCTTCCAAATAGTAGAAGCATCATTGCCAATATGCTAGGTTGCCAGTAAATGGGCACGGGTACGGGTTTGGGTACGGATTCGAAATGCGGAAACGCCAATTTTCAAAAAACTGTTGGGTACGGAAGGACACGAAAAATGTCCGTACAATATGTATATATGCTTAATACTCATTTTTGTCCATAAAAGATAAAAACACTTTGTATTCATGATAGTTCAAAACATTCAACATGCTTAAATTTTAATATGCACATAATTATAATATATCATCTAGATTCTCCTGAAGTACTGCTGAAACAGAAGTAACTAGTTTTTATATTTTTTATTTTTGGCGTTTAAAAAACAGCAGCACTGCTGAAACAGTACAGAATGCCCTCGGTACAGCCTAAAATGGTACAGAAATGTATGGGGTACCGCAGAGCCGTACTCGGGACTCTTTTGGAGTTTTGGAAACGTTTCAGGCAAGTACCAGGACCAGTACCAGTACCTGGTATGTCAATATGCGGGTATGCTGCCCTGGTTGGAGTTTCCGGGTAACATAGCCAATATGCATTTCTGGTAGCATTTCATCAGTCACAAAGAGTTTATCAGCATTATTGCTTTTTTATTCCGCTCATCAAACTTGTTTTGATCATTTCTCACTGTTGCTGATCTTGTTTTGTTCTCCAACACAATCTAATCCAAACACTTTAAAAATAGCTAGCAATCGTCGTTTTGAGGTAATATAATTCGTCTCGGAAAACTTCTTGTTATCTTCCAACATTATATTAGATAAACTAGCCATTTTTTGGCAAAAAATTTCAGCCTATCTACTACATTTTTTTTCAAATATGTTACTGAAATAGAGACTTGAAGTCAAATATTTGTGTTACAGAGAGAAAATACAAAATAATCTTTGGAAACAGATGAATCTGCTGAAAAACAGTAAAAATTGTAGAAAATCTATAATTTGGAATTTCTAGAAAAACTGAAAATCACTATTCTGTAAAATTCATATGATGTTACAATTTTGTATGGATATCTTTTTCTGTTGCGTATGGACCTTTGGAACTTGATTTTCCTTAATTTGTTTTAAATTGAAAAATATAGATCTTGATTTAAACTAGAAAAAAACAAATCTAGCTTTCTTTGCTTGAAAGCCCTTTCGGTTTCTTGATGCATATCCTAAGCATCCCTCAGTCCGTCATTGATTTGAGCAGTCCTTAGGCTTTCACCCATTGCATCCCCAAATTCTCCTCACCATGGCTCTGATACCGTATTAGGAAAACCAAACACGCAAAGAAACCGAGCAGGAACACAAGAGAACTTGAAAGAGATAAACATTTCTGGCATGTATTATTGAGAGAGCAACCATCATTTTATAGGAAAGCAATAACATGAACCCTAATACTCATTAACACAAACTAAACCTTAAATGACTTAAGTGAACATTATGTCATGTTTGCATTATTTGATAAAACAAACTAAAGTCATAAAGTGACTTTATTACTAAACCTATCACTAAGACTAATATAACCATTATAACTTCATGTTACAAACTCTAACGAACCCTATGAAGAGTTAAGTGATTTGAGACTAGAGAACACCAAACACCTACAATAATAAATAAACTATAAATTTCTGAAATTTGCAAGATTTCATGGAAGACTTTTCTAAAAGTTTTCCATGATAACACTCTAATTGATTACCACAAAATTTGATGGGATGGATCGATGGAAGCGACCGTGATACCTTCATGAAAGCATCGATAAAAAAATGTTATCCTTGCTTTACTAGATCCAACCAAACCCTCCATGATCAACACAAACACAATGTGGCATGGCGTATGAGAATAGATGATATAGAATAGGAAAGCTACTAGCTGTGGTCCACATACCACACAATTAAAATTCGGAAACATTAACAAGGATTTTATTATGTAGGCCGACTCCTATTACTGATATTCAATCGATCAATGCTAAGATGATTAATATTGAAAAACTACTATATATTGTATACTATTGTTTTTATCCGTAAGGCATCAATCATAAATCAATTCTAAAGTAGGATTTGAAACGTTGAAATCCAATTTTTTTTTCATGGTGAATCTAGAACCTCTTGTTGTAAGGACTTAAAAGTGAAATACAAACCATTATTTCTCACCCAAATGGGAGTTACCAAGAAATGGATGAATATAGAATGATTTATCCAAACTTTTCTTTAGCTTGTTAATCCCAAAGTGCCAATGAACTCAGCGAATTCTTTATCCCTCCAACAATTTGGATTCCTACTCAAGTAGACATGATTTATGATCTTTAACAATGCTGAAAGAAAGAATGAATGAAAGAAATTATATTTATAGTCCTCAAATTACCAAATTTGGTCAGTGGGACTTGAAAGTGCAAGAAGTTATAATAGAAATCAAATAAAAATTAACTATGACTCTTAACAATGTAGAAAGAAATTATATTTATTTTCCACAAATGACCAAAGTAGGTCAATAGGACCCAAAGACACAAGTTATAATAAGTACTCAAAAAGAACTCTTAAACATCGAAAACACACTAAAGGCAACAAACTAAAATCACAACAAAAGATTCTAACTACGGGGTGAATCCAAAATGAGTAAACCCGATGTTTAGAAGAGAAAAAGAAGCTCTTGAGAACCACAATTGATATTTGTTCGAGAGAAAATGACCGAATTGAAGCTTTTTGGATGAGCTTTGCTAGGTTTTCTAGGGTCTCTGCAGTATGCCACACTGGCATTAAAATTCCCCTCTTTTGGTAGGTTTTTTCTTGAAGGTTCATGCATTTATTGCATAGTGCCTACTCCATCCTTCCCTAAGGTGTCTCTATAATGTCCTCCATGGCTCCTAAAGCATTTGTTGCAGGAGATACTAATAGAGCTCTAGAGTCCAGTGGCACCGAAATGAGCGCGAAAGTTGTTCCAAAGGTCTTCCTTGAGGTAATGAACATACTCCTAAAAAACTTGCCCGATGTTTTGGATTACCCTAAGTTTAATAAGACATGCAATTATTTTGAACAATTTACTTTAATTGCTTATTTGTAGGGTCTCTGCAGTATGCCACACTGGCATTAAATTTGTCTTTTGGTATGTTTTTTCTTGAAGGGCCATGTATTTATTGCATAGTGCCTACATCCTTCCCTTAGGCGTCTCTATAATGTCCTCCTTCGTGGCTCCTAAAGCATTTGTTGCAAGAGATACTAACAGAGCTCTAGAGTCCAGTGGCACCGAAATGAGCGCGAAAGTTGTTCCGAAGGTCTTCCATGAGGTAATGAACACACTCTTGAAAAACTTGCCCGATGTTTTGGATTACCCTAAGTTTAATAAAACATGCAATTATTTTGAACAATTTACTTTAGTTGCTTATTTTGTTGGTCGAGTCCCCCCAAAAAGAACTTTGAAATCATGGTTTCACAATATGCATGCATTGTCCCCCATGATGGCAAGCAAGAGTGTGTGCAAAATTTGACAAAGGGCTTCTTTCTATTCAAGTTTAATAATGCCGATCATTATACAACCATTTTCCATGGCTCTTGGTTTATTTACAACCCGCTTGTGGTTCTCTGATTGGATGCGTGAATTTGTTGTATCTAAGCAAGCCATGCTTAAAATCCTTGTTTGGATAGAGTTTCCTGGCTTCCCCTTTGCCATCTAGAGTTTTGTGGACTAGTTAATCAAATAGCTAGGGCATTTTATAGGGTTTGAGCAAGCCCAATTTTATGTAGCCTAGCCGCAAAAACGCGTCTGCGTTGAAGTTGATTTATCAAAAGACCTCAAAGAAACAATAGACATTTAGATAGGTGACAAAAGACTCATGTAATGTGTGTTGTATATTAATATTGTCCAACACTTGTTTTTGCTGCCATGCCACAAATCACGAAATCCATGAATGTCCATTGATGAACATCTCAAGATTTGTTCTTTTTCCCAAAACCTCCCTTGAGGCCAATAAAGCTAATTAAACATCCGTTGAGGAATGGACCATTATGAGCAGCAAAAGGAACTCCCAACATTCCTACACATTAGGCAAGGCCATGGCCCTTGTGTATAAACCTAAGGGTGGTCCAATGACATTTGGGAAACAACTAGCTTCTTTGAGCCGCTAGGCAGCGCCGCCTATTATTTGCACTCCACAATCAATGACTTTTTCTCTAGTCTTCACAATCAAATCATGGTCTCTCAACCACCACAATTTTTTCTAGAGGTAAATAATTAGGGCTTTGCTAGCAGTTTAGTGTTTTTTGATCATAAATTAGTGCTTTGCCGAGAACACAACCCATCCCCACCACCTGAAAATGGTGAGAATGTCTATGATAAATGATGGGCATTTTCAATAAATGACTTTATGAAAAGTAATCATTATTCATATCTGACTAACAACTTTTGAAGAAGCCAATATGCAAATTGGAGTTATTCCATGGTTGTATATTCTTGGAATGTAAGGGGTTTAACCAACACAACCCAAAGATATACTGTTCGGGATATGTGTCATTTATTTTATAAAATGAAAATTCTTTGTTTGGAAGAAGTTAAGATTTTTGGATTTGCTCTCAACCCCGTCGTCAGAATGATTCCACTAGGAGTTACTTCCCAGATGTTAGAGCATGAGAGTGGTCATGGGGCATTGTCATACTTATTGCCCCGTCTCTTTCATCAAATGTCGTTACTTGGGGTTTGGACTACACACATAAGGTTGTGTGGGACTCTCTTTGATTTCAATGGCCACTCTTTGGGCATAACCAACATTTATGTTTCCAATGACGTTTTGGAAGGGACGATGTTTTGGCGGTGGGTTTCTGACTCACTCCCTAATGCCATTTGTATCCTATGTGGTGATTTTAATATGATCAAGTCTGGGGAAGATAAAGAGGGTCTGCTCCCAATGTGGTGGTGTGCCAGTGAAATAGAAACTTAGTTTTACATGCATATAAATTGGGTCTATCAGATTCTAACCAAAACCGCTGCGTCTCTACCACCTCACCTTGGTTCACTTGATCTGATTTCTGCTAAGGTGGCAAAAGGTTGGCATAGCATTTAGGTAGAGCTATGTTTATAGAGAAAAATATTTTCACCGTCACCAACAATTTTGATCGTCCCATGGCCATCTTTCCAGGAGCCCTTGTCTCAATCCAGTTTGCTATTAGGTTTGAAATTAAATGGCTTGCTCCACAAACCGGGATAGTTAAGTCATAGTTTTATCTCTAAACTGATCACCTGCATCATGCTTGGACCAAGAAGCATATCATTAAAATTTAGAACCTTGCTCCTCGACCTCTAGGAGTTTATGGATGAATAGTGTTGGGAGAATGCTATTAAGTGGACAATTACCTGTTCATGCATCTATGGCAGACAAAGAACTCTCTTATGTTGCAATGCCCATGATGTTGCACATTGTGAATTTCTTAGGGCTTCACAAGAGCTGCGACAATCCCCTTTTAATACAAAGCTATAGAAAGAAGCCACTCCTTGGATTAGAGCTCAAATGCATTGGTTAAAGATTGGCGATAGAGCTTTTAAGGAGTTATTTGCCCTTCTCCATTCCAAGTAGTAAGTAGATCGTTTAAAATCCATTAAAGAAGTTGATACCATGCTTATACTTCTGTCAGATATTTTAAAAGCCCTTGTTACCACGGTGTGTTTGCTGCACAACCTTTCACCTTCGAGCAGGAAAATGCCTTGTTTGAATGTCTTCAAGTTGTTCCTTGTATGCTCATTAAAGGACAATTAATGGCTTGTGATTGTCCAATTTCCATTGAGGGTCTTTGAGAGGCCATTGTGTAATTGGCTGTTGACAAACCCCGTGGCGTTTACGGATTTCTGTCTGAACTCTACCAAGAGCTTTGGGATATTGTGAGACTGGATTTACACAACGTTTACCTTGAAGCTATTCATACCAACACCCTTAGTAAGCTTATCAACCAAGGCACATCAAGCTCATTCCCAAGCTTGGGGGCCTAGAGCTTATTACTTGCTAGAGGCCTATTACCTTTGCTTAATGTTTTGTATAAAATCATTGCTAAAGCTCTTTCTCTTAGGATCATATGTATTCTCTTGCTTGTTGTTCGCCTTGAGCAAATTGGGTTTATCCTTAATAGATACATTCTTGAGAATATCATTGTTGTTTGGTAAGGCATGGAGTGGGCTAGACAATGTTCATTAAAATTGACTTTGAAAAGGTTTATGACAGGATTAAATGGTCATTTATCTTGGCTATGTTGTAGGTTCTTGGTTTTGGTCAAAGTTTGTTAATTTTGTCAAAATGTTTTTTTCAAGATTCAGGTGCTTGTATTATCATTAATGGTGTTCATTGTGAGCAGTTTTTGCAATTTCAGTCCATTCACCAAGGGTGTCCTTTTACTCCTTAATTATATGTTTTGGTTGATGAGGGTTTTAGTTATCTCTTGGCAGATTGCACCTCTAAAGGGTTGGTTAAAGGTATCACATTCCCACCATCTCAAAAGCAGAGGGTTAACGACGACTTTGTTGATGACTTCTTCCTCACTTTGGCAGAAGAGGAAACTTTCATCTCCAAAGCCATGGATTATCTTAATGGTTTCTGTCTAGCCTCTAGTTCTTGTATTCAATGGAAGAAAACTTAGTGCTATAAATAATCTTGCAATCCCATGCCTACTTGGCTGTACAAGTACAAATAGCTCTGTATCTAGCTTGATGAGAAGTTCAAGTTTTTTGGGCATCCTGTTTTTGTTTCAGAACACTCTTTTGACTTGTGGAGCTTTGTTGTTTAAAGGATTGAGAGAAAAATGGATATTGGATCACCAAGCATATCTCCTTAGTAGGTAAGATTCTAGTTTGCTCCAAGGTTTTGGCGACTACGCATGTTAACTATTCTTTTTGTTGGGCACTTTCTAAGGCTGCTTATATGCGAGGAGTTTTTGTTCTTGCAACATTTTTGTGTTGAGTAGTTGTCATTGATGTCAAGTTGGTCAAAGTTGAGTATGGGCCTTATTGATGTCAAGGTAGTGATGTTGAAGTGTTGTCAATAATGTCTAAGGAGATTGTGCCTTGTTGATACTAGAGAGTGATGTGGAGAGTTTGTTGTGAGTTGTCATTGATGTCAAAGTTGAGTATGGGCTTTGTTGATGCCAAAGGATGATGTGTGAGAGAGAGACAATTTGAAGACAAAGATGTTCTTGACATGGTTTGAGCATGAGAACAGGGTTTAAAATGCACAAGTAGAGGTATGCAGGTCAGTTGAAACAAGAAGACGGAGATGTAGAAGAGTTAGATGAAGAAAAACAAAGCAGATTGTTGAAAGAGTATTGAAGGATAAAGCTTCAGAGTCTGTCTAAAGTCTGTTTGAATGCTTTGGAGTTTGTCCGAAGTTTGTGGTTTGTCTTGGTATGGGACCAACAGTTTTGGCCGGCTGTTGTAATGCATTCAGTGTCTGGAGTATGTTATAATGCTTCGGAGTCTGTCTGAAGTCTTTTCTATTTGCTTCAAAGTCTGAACTAAATGCTTCGAAGTCTGTCTGAAGATTGTGGTTTGCTTTGATCTAGGTCCAACGGTGTAGGCCGATTGTTGCAATACATTCCTAAGTTTGATGGATCAGTTTTTGTGATCATGTTTGGCCGACCTTCAAAGGATTTGAAAGCAGATTTGTGATTTTCTTGTTGTTGGCCGACAGTCTCTGTTTTTGGCACTAAAATGTTCCATATGTTCTATTGTCTAGCCGACTTGTATGCTTGGCTGGAGAAAATGGAGATATAAAGAGGAAAGTGCGAACTGCTAAGAAGAAGAGAAAGAGCAAACTCAAGCAGATGGAAATTGAAATGACATAATTGGGTCATGACAGTTTAGAAGAAGCCTATGGTGTGATTACTCCATGTTTGTTAGATGTTTTTATATATGGCCGTCCTATATGTTGTTATACTTGCATGACCGACCTATGATATTTTCTTAGAGTTTTTGTATGACTGACCTAATGCATCATGGCCGACCTATATGATGTTTATGCTTGGGACATGTATATATACTCGATAGTTTTGATCTATTTGACGATGTTGAGGGCATGTGAGCAAGAGCGAGTTGTAAGGACCAGAGTAAGGTGTATGAGGTCCTAAAGACCGTAAAGAATGTGTCCTTATTGAAAATATGAAGGTGTCTTGCTATGAAAGGTAGTCTGTCTATGAGAAGATGAAGGAGGAAGAGCGAGTATGCAGGCGTTGACTGTTTGAGAGTGTTCAAGAGAAACAAAGCAAGGGTATAAAGAGCAACTGATGTTTGAAGATTAGAGAGTGTTTAAGAGGCCTGAGTGCATGATGATATATCAGAGATAGAGAGCAGCCCAAGAAGAAGAAGAGAAGCACGTAGAGAAGAGAAAATAAGTCCATCATTTGTTGAGTGAGCAAGAAGAAGAGGTGGTAAACATTCTTAAGTGGCTGAGTTGGTGCTTGGTCTTCCTTGTGGAGTTGGCGCTTCACTAATACCCTAGGGGGTTGGTGCCTCCTTGCAAGTTGATGCTTGCTAAAGTTAATTTGTTGGTGCCTGATAAATTAGGGGGTTGGTGCCTCCTTGCAAGTTGGTGTTTGCTAAAGTCTAGTTGATGCTACGTAAATTAGGGGTTGGTGCACTTTGTGGAGTTGGTGCTTCACTAAATTTTCATTGTTGTTTACTAATACAATGATCAATGGGTTTTCTTCCCCTTGTGGGTTTCCCACCTATATACTGTGTTCATGTGTTCTCTCTTGTTTCATGCTCATGTGGATGGATGCTACGTTGTTTTGATGGTTTGCTATGTTAATTGACATTGCTTATATAATGATTAATGCTTTGAAGGTTCATACAAGTAAAGGAAATTAAAGTAAAAGTTTTAAGACACTGATTCACCCCCCCGCCCCGCCCCCCCCCACTTAGTGGTTGTGCTTCCAACATCTTTAAGCTACAATTTTGAGAACTACAACTCAGTCTATAATCACTGAAGGAGTAGTTAAAAAAAGATGCTATTACTATCTCCGATGCTTTCAATAAAGGGAGAAGAAATCAAGAATTTCCAAACTTCCTTGTATGTTCAACATAAGTTCACCATGGCCTTTGTTATCTTGTGATGGGGAAGATGAGTGTAGGCCATAGAGGATGGACAAGTTTGAATCCAGAGGGCAGTAGGGCGAGATTTGAGTTACTTTCTTTGGGCCAACTTTGAGGGCAATAAAGGTTTCCATAAAGTTGCGTGGAATATTTGTTGAATACCAAAAGCTCGTGTTGGCTTGGTGCTCATTGACATTCAAATCCAAGGCCATGCCTTGTGTGCTAAATGGATCATCCGTGCCTTAGAAGGAGAAGAGTTCTAGAAACTTCTGCTCAGGAACTGTATGAGACTAAGGTATGGGCAAGGGAGCCTTGAAAGGTTTAAACTTTCAAACCTTGCTGATCACTCATGTTCCTATCAAAATTGTTGGCACTTTTGTAGCTAAAAGCATATGGAAAGTATTGTAATTGCTCAAAAGGCATATGATCTGGGATGGAGATGGCTTTATATCCAGGCTTTCACTAAGCTTTCATGCCATCTAGTGTCCCATGTGCTTTCTTACTATAGTGTCCCATGGATTAAAAACATAAGGTAGTTTAGAAAAGGAATTAAGACGATTTCTGATTTGTATTGCAAATAGATGAGGGAGTGGGTCTTATGGCCCATTCTATGGGATAAATTTCAACTTCAAGCAAGTGATCATGAATCAATTTTAAAAATACATAATGATATACTTGAAGTGCATCTTCACAAGATTTGTATTCAATCACCCTCTAGATGGTGGGCAAGCTGGAAATGGCTGGTTGAGACCCCCTTTCACCAGTATAAACCGTAGTTAGGTTATCGACTGCTTTCTCCTCAATATATGCAAGTTGATGTTTTTAATATTCGTTGGAAATTTAATTCCATTGAACAAGTATGGAAAATAAGGTTTGATAGAATGTGGACCCTATCATAGGATAGAGTGTGGACGGCTATCATAAAACCTAAACATGCTCACTTCCTTTCGTGTTTTCTCCACCAGGGTTTCCTATTGGCACTCGCTTGGTGCACTTGTGACTGGCATATTCTATTTGCTTTGTTTGCAACCACCTGGAGTTATCAAAACATGTACTTTGGTTTTGTAAGCATGCTTAGTTAGCCTAACAATGGATTCACACCCTCTTCTAACCATTTCGTTTAGAAACTTTTACTTGGAAAATGGTGCTTTTAGGGGATTCGACCATGATTCCTGCAAAGTTTATTATTTGGCATATTTTCTGTTAAGATTCATTTTCAACTATGGATAGATAGAAATGATGTTTCTTTTAATCATGCTATTTTAGATGAATGTTTTTATGTTACTAACGAAATTCATGTTATCTCTAATGTCATGCTTCAAATACAAGTGTAGGCAGGGAAAGTTCATCTGGAGGTGACCCACCTCCAAATTTTGATTGATCATTGCGGTAGTACGCTATGAGTTGTTAGCAGGGTCCTTCTGGGCTTGCCTTGCTGCTGGTCTCCTCCATAGGACTATAGATTTGGTCAATGCAAGAGGAGTCACTCTTGCATTTGGTGTTGTAGTGCCTCTCCAAGGTGGTGTTATTTTTCCGTGGCTCGCAACACTCAAGTTGGTGGCAGTGTTGGCCGCACCTGCTTTGACCCTAGTGGGTGGAGGGCACCTCTATTGAGGAAGTTCCCTCACCTGGCACTACAATTTCTCCTCTAGACAACATAATGCTAAGGACGAAGATAAAGAAAAGAAGATTGATAACTGAGATCCTATCCCTGATGCAGAGCCTTCTGGATCTAGTTGGGGGTCTGACGTGATAAGCCAAATGATCCTTTGCCTCCACTCCTGTTTATTGTGGCTCCCACTGCCTAATCCTTTCTTGTAGTTTGTTGGTGTTTGCTGTTATGTACTTTGTTGTGGTATATTGGCACTTACTTTTATGTGTGCAGTTGCTTGTTTACTCCACTCCTTTTTCGGTTGAAAAGTAAAAACTTTTTATACATAAGTTGATACTCATATTTGAGTTGAATAATTAGTCTTTCTTGATTGTGGCCGATGTGATATTTCATAGTGTAATACCATCCACTCACTTTTTTGTATGATTGGCTTCTGTAATCTCTTGTATATTAATAAATGGAAAATCTTTTCAATCAAAAAATGAGTACACCCTAAAAAATTAGAAAAGACAAATTTACAACTTGCTTCCACTATTGATACTTTTTAGAGAAAGGATTCTAGATAAGTATGAGAGAAATGAAATCGATGTTTTCAATCTCTCTAAAGGCCCATCATTGGGATGTATTGAGTTGAGAAACAAAAGTGCTTTGGACTCAGACCTGTACCTTCCCAAGGCTTCTTTACACCTTTCTTGGACTTCACAAGCCTTTTATGCACCTATAAAAACTTCCATGTTGCGGAGCTCTAGTTTTGCAAATCCTTTGTTGCAAAGCACTTTCGTGTTGCAAACCTCACACTTCACAAATCCTTGTCAGGGACCTTCTCTTCATTGCGAACCTTAGGATTCGCAATATGCTAAATCTCTTTGTTGTGAAATTTCTTTTCATTGTGAAGCATCACTTCATTGCAATCCTTATGCTTTGCGTAACACCAATCGCTTTATTGCGAAGCTCCTTACTTCGCACCACCTACAAACAACATTGATGTCTTCATTACTAAAGGGATGGAGCCCTCAATATTATTCTAGGGGTTCCCCTTACAGGTTGAGGGGTAGAACCCGCGTAGGGTGTGGGTCAACACCTCATGGAATAGATTTTGATGATCACATTTTGACACTGTACAACTCAATTGTTAGAAGGTGAAGAGTCACACATGGAAGTGCAACTGATCCAAGTTCCGTAATTGTTCTTTAGCCTTAATAGCTTTGTAATGTTATGTAAAGATATCTTCATGGGTAGTGAGCACCATATATCAAAAGATACACATAGCTAGTAGAAGATAGACAACCATACATCTCCCTTGAGAGCATGCCATGTACAAAGCACACATAAAAAAGTTCTGTTTCAGTTCTAATATGTTATCTACGCTTCGTTTTCTAAACATTGTTTATCACTTATGGACTACTCCAAAATTTTCTTTCCACATGCATATAACATAGCTAGATTCTAATTTTCAGTGTTGTCCTCTGAGTACCTCTTAGGATTCAGATCATATACTGATGAAATGATTGCAAACATTGATCTCTTTATATAGATAACTCCTTATGGGTATACAATGTTGAAAGACCTAACCCAAGACTCAATTGTCAAAATAATTTAATTTATTAATGGTCACCCTCAACTCAAGCAAAACTAAGTGATTAGTGATAAAGGACAACAATGAGCTATGCCCAAAAATTATGGAACCACTATGATAAAAAAGTTAATTAACTAATTCCCTCTTCCAAGAATAAAAAATTAAATTATTTAATTAAAAAATAAGGCAACGTGACAATGGCAGGGTCCAAAATGGGGACAACATGGCACCAAATGTGTGCCAAAGGAAAAATATTAACTAACCAATCTCAAAGTTGGGGTTAAAATGTTCCAACAAGAAACTAGCCAATCAGTGTACAACATTGCAAAACTGTTCCATATCTTTCGACGTTTATGAATGATGGTTCTTCATGACTGATCTAATCCATGGCCATCATTGTTGTTGAAGTTGGGGTGTTTACGATCTCCCATGCGTCCCTAAGATGGCACTTTTTCTTTGTCATATCTGTTCAAGTTGCTAGGGTGCTTGCTATGTAAATGAAGGTACACGAGCAAATCTGCAATCTTTCATTTTCTGCATCTAGGGAGGTCTATCAGTATATAGCCTTTTCCATCAAACATTAACTAGTTCTACGAAGCACCACAGGTCCTTCATATCTATCAGCGCTTAATCCTTCAAACCATTATTTATGATGGGTTAGATGCTTGGAACCCTCTGAATCATTGTCTCAGACATCATTTCTTTGACATGTTGGCTCATTTTTCATGAAAATCTAAGTGAAATCTGTCATCTTGAGTGACTTTTTAGCTTCAACTTTCTTTTTCTTGTTGATCTTTTCTTCACTTATTCTCATCACAATGACCTTTATTATATTAGTTACATATGATGATTTCTTTTGATACGAAGAAATCTATTTTTTACTTAGTTATTGTGTGGTTTGCTTTGAAACTTTTTTAATTGATATGTTTGTTTTAATTTGCAATGCAAGTATTACAGTACCACTACCATTCATGTTCTTCTAGCTTCTCCCATACGACATGTAATTGATTTCTTGACTCTCTCAACCTTTGAGGATGGGAAGAGAGAGTATTTGGTTGTGTTCTTAAGGTCTATAGTACAAGACTGTTTAAGTTTATCAGCATCCTGCATTTCCTCAGCCAGCCCCAAGTTTTAATAGCATTATAGAGATCCATTTCTTGTTACTATATTAGTCAACACGTTATAATTATTTCTGTATGAAGTGACCTCATAGAAGGGCTAAACTCAATAAATAGGACTTCCATATGCACAACTTCAGGAGCACCTAGAAAATATCTTGCAGATCAAAATATTCTTTTTGAGAGTCAGTAAACTCAATACCATCCCAACCATCTATGAGCAGAAATTCAGGGCAAGGTATTGTTAGATAAGTGGAAGGTTGGAATTGTTGACGGGAATAACATATGGGGGATTCTGTTGGAGTACCAGATACAACAGGCTAAACTTGTGGGCGGATGTTGGGAATATCTACAGTGGAGTGGGGTCGGTTTGAAACAGAACCTTTTAAAGTAGGAGATCTTATGTTATTATAAGCTAAGTCACACAAATAGCCGAATTCCTATGGAAAAAGCTGGAATTTGGCGATTTTATTCCAAATGCTAAAGATTATTAAAATTGCCATGAAATTTTTACTGATTTATTTTTTTCCGATTTTGATCAAAAGCCTAAAAATTGTTAAAGCTGTGAGCAAAAGGTTCTGTGCGTATTTAGACTGTGGAAGGGTCTGTAAAAGGAACGGTTTTGTCCTCTGTCACAGCCATGAGCAGAAGGGTCTGTGCGTGTGTAGACTGTGGAAGGATCTGTCTGCCATTGCCGTATGTAATTCATCAGAGATTCATGACTGTGTAGGTGCAACTGCTGTTATAACTCTCCATAGTAATTGCACTGTCTGCCATCAACCATTGCAGACATTGAGGTATTTAGCTAAGAACATTGGGTTATTTTTTTTCCTTTAATTTTTACTTCATAACATTTATTAATACAAAGTTAGTTAAGGATAAATATTTAGTTACTTGAGATACGTTCGTATTTCCTATTTAGTAATTTAGTTAGTGTTTAGTATTTAGTAATTGACTTAGGTTAGTATTTAGTGTATTATTTACTTTGTATATATTGTTTTACTACTAGTATTTAGTTTTAGGATTTCGAAATTTGCGTGCATTTGTTTCTTATTTTGAAAATAAAAATAGTAAAAAAATGCAGATTTATGTTATCTGAACTTAATCGCAATTTTATTTCCCAAATTGTATTGTCTGATGAACGTTTTTAGAACTTTATCCTCACCTTTGTTACCAGGAAACTCTGAGCCCCCCCCCATTTCGTTTCCGAAACGTTTCCAAAACAGAAACTCCTTCGAAACGTCCTAAAGATAAGTATGCATGATAATAGTGTACTATTTCAATGAATACAAAATATTTTGAGTGTTTTATCAGTTATACTTATCTCTTATCGTCTATGGAGTACAATTTTAAAATGAGTACTTGCATATATATATATATATATATTTATAATATATTGTATAGATGTTTCCCATAAAGTTTCGTACCCAAGGTTTTTTGAAAATTGGCGTTTCTGTGTTTCGTACCCGTACCCGTTCCGTTTCTTGGCAACATAGATCCTCATTGAACACGAACACTAATGTGAACATGAACCTTATGACTTAGATCATAAAAATGGTGAGACATTTCAAAGGGGTCTTAACACCATATGGTTTAATTTTTGCTGACAGAGGGCTTTCTGTGTAAACAATGAGTTGTTGGGGACACTTTCTCATTCTAAAGGCAATGCATGAAATCAACAAGGTTTATCCTTGTTGGAAAATTCTTGGAATTTTAGAGAGGGTGAATGGCGGTACTGGAATTGTCTTGGGAAGGAGTACAATCTGTCACAAATGTCCAAGCTAGAGTTGCCATCCCTTCTGGATTATATTGATGATGCTGTACAAATGGTATAGTACATATATATGGGGAATATGAACGATTGCATGGATAGACGGGTTACACAAATAATATATTGTATTGTTGATTAAGGAAGATGCAACCTTTTGTTCCAAGGATTTTGATACAAAAGTTTCTGGTGGACATGACCATAATTGTTTATTGCTAAGTAGCCGGTACAACAGGGTAACATGCCTTGGTATCGGTACGGTACGTATCCGGTATGGATATGTCCCGGAAACATGCTTGAGAGCTGTCAGGATACGACTGGGACCCCCTGAGTACGGCTGGGTACGTTTGCAGGCATACCCAACCGTACTTGGGGTCCTGGCCATACCCCGGCTGCTCCCGGGCACATTTCTAGGACTATTTTTTTTAAAATATTTTTTTCCACCCTTCTAACACAGTTAATATATATATATATATATACATACATACATACATACATACATATATATATATATATATATTCTGACCAAGGTTTTTACTTGTCATTTGTGCGGGATGTATTATTGCATCTTGTCATGTTGAATTATTTGTTAGCTAAAGTGCTCTGCAGGGCTGTTTTGTGTACTGTAGCAGAAATCGGGATGTTTCAGAGAAGTCAAGTGGGTAAACTAAATGTTAAATGCTAGTGGTAGTGCTTTGCATAAGTTATCTTAAATGTTAGAACATATGAATATATTTCTAGGGCTGGCCAAGTTAAATTGCATGTGAGTACTATCTGGAAAAAAATTACCAACTCTTAGTTTGCTTTGAAGTAATGTTGATCAAATCATTGGTACTGCTTGGAGCCTTGGACTAATCATATTATGAGTTGTTTTTTGTGGTTATTTAGTTTATTTTGTTTCATATATGGTTAATTCTTATGTAGTAGGTTGGAATTTATATCTTTTTTAATTTTGTTGTACGGCCGTATCCAACGCCGTATCTGGAACCAATTTTTTTTTGTCATATTCACGTATCGGATACTCCATACCCGTACTCGTATCCAAAACATATCGACAACTTAGGTTTATTGTGTTAGATTCTTTATTTGTGGGATTTTGCTCTGGTGTGCTCAAGTCATTTGAAGATGACCTCTGTGAGTAGTTTCTTATGTTGTTTCAAAGAGACTGCATGACATGTTGTGTGGAATTGTCGATGTGATTGAGCACTTTGGAGAAACATATCATTAGGAGATATAGTATTATATAGTCAGTATTCGATTCATTTATGACATATACTCAAGAGTTAATGCGTTATATCAAATATGGAAAGTAAGATACTTCCAATTTTTGAATGAATTCTATGTTCCATGCTATATCTAAATTTCATACATGGATGCTGTTACAGATCTGAAAGAATGCACAAGAAGTATCTGTACAGGTTTAGGACTTCCTGGTGAGGTTGGAACACAATTAACTAACTAGGAGGAATTTAAAAGATGGTTGGCAATTGACATACCTAGTACCCTTCATCTAGTTTGAATGCAGGAATGTTTTGTTTTGAATGATCTCGTCTTTATCCCTTTTCGAGACTTCAAAGTATGCTGCCCTTTTTTGTTTAGATTATTGAGAAATGCAACTTACGTTACTTCAGGAAACAAAAGAGTCACTTCGATCTAACAAAAGGGTTAGAAGGAAATATTATTCCTAAAAAGAAGGTTAATTTTGATTACAAATCCTCAAATCTAAGTAGCTGATGCATATTGGATACGGGTATGGGTACGGAGTATCTGATACGCGGATACGACAATTTTTTTTTTGGCCCCGGATATGGTAGTACAAAAAATATATAAAAATTAAAAAATATATAAATTTCAGCCTTCTAAATAGGAATTAAGTTATTAACCACATATTATGCATATGAAAGACAAGATAAGTTGATAACTTATAAGTTATAAGCTAAATAAGTGAATAACCACAACAATTAAGTCATAATTTGTTAAAACTTAGAAACTTAAAAGCTTAAAAGTTAAATACTTAAATCAAACACAATGTGAATGTTATGATATATTAAATTCAATTTATTACACCAAATTCCAATGATCAAAGTTCAAACTATCTTTCAATATTCATCATATTCCTCTTCATCAAGAGGATCATCATCATCATCATCATCATCATCATCATCATCATGTGGTTCATTAGAACCACATGGACTTGAACCACTCCCACTAGGACAACTGCTAGTTGCACCTCCTTGTGCATGTAGGTCTTGCGGTCCAAAAGAAGTCTCCAATCCCTCATCATCTAATGGTAGGTGGGAAATGGAAGCATCTAAGTCAACTATCTCTGGATCAATATCCCAATGTTTTGTTGACCCTTCCTTGTACTCTGGCTACTTGTGGGATAAAAGGCGCAAGTTGGAATGTATGTATACCAAATCTTCAGCCTTTTTAGCCTCCAACTTGTTGCGCTTCTGTGAGTGGATGAAGCTATATGTACTCCAGTTGTGCTCAGAGGAAGATGAACTTGCAACCTATTGAGGCAACACAAAGTCAATGCAAAGTTCAAACTTAAATTTTAAAAAACTAAAAGTTACAACAAAAAAAGGAAAGAGAATAAAAAAAACTTACTTGTGCCAAGACCTTGATTGCAAGAGGCTGCAAGTAAACTGATGCATGACTATGGAGGTACCACCACATATGAGCATCCATTTTGTATTTGCTTCAAAGAGCGAGACGGCTATGACCTGTTTCTGCTATGAAATTGCCAAACTCTATCATAACCATGTCTTGGGCCTCAGAATCAGGAAAGAGCCTAGGCAATGCCGCCATATATCCCTCACTGACTTCTGCATCCCTATATGGTGCTATCCTCCCTGGCAAGGAAAGGATCTCTGTGCTGTAGAATCTAGGAGTCAATGCAAAAGCAAGTAGATGTAGCGGGGGTGGTCATTTTGTTCCACCGCTCAATGAGGATTGATTGCACTTCTTTTAATTTTTTTTCCTCAAGATCTTGTTCTTTTGCATTTATGATGACTTTTATCTTCTCAATCATTGAATCGATACCATAATATAT
Organism: Taxus chinensis; assembly: GCA_019776745.2. Classification (NCBI taxonomy): domain Eukaryota; kingdom Viridiplantae; phylum Streptophyta; class Pinopsida; order Cupressales; family Taxaceae; genus Taxus; species Taxus chinensis. The sequence goes on from CM034151.1 coordinate 91,183,435, forward strand.
CTCTCTTAGACATGGCTGATTCATGTCAGTTAAGTGGATCATGCTCATAATGGGCTCAGTAAAACTCAACAAATATTCTACTCGATCCCACCAAGTGTCATCCTAGATCACGATCTTCACTTTTTGAGCCCGTGCAGTGTTTGATTGCCTCCATACAACCCATAGGTTGGAAGTTACCAACCTGTTGAGTGCTTGCCGCACCTTCACAATTCGTGTCAAGATGATTGTGTGTGATGCGAACCGAGACTCAACAACCTAATAAGAATGAGAAACAAAAATTAAAAAGAAAATTGAAAACTTTTGAATACTAATTATACTATATTTTAAAAATTAAAAACTTATATTTAAATTAAAGAAAAAAGAAAGGTAGCTTCTCTTACCTTCAACAACTCCAAATGCGAGAATGATCTAAAAATGCCTTGTGACTGGTGATGGTTTGTTACAAACATTTGAATCTCTTCACCCTCTGCATACATTTGTTGAATCCACTCTATTTTGTTGGCCATCTTTTTTAGCATTAAATTGTGTGAATGCACAACACATGGTGTCCAAAAAATATGCTCATACCTTGCCTCAACTAACATCCCTGTGTCTTTGCAATTCTTGTCGTTGTCTGTTATGACTTGGACAACATTTTGAGGCCCCACCGCCTAATGGATTTGAAGAGAATGTTGGCAATTGATTGGGCATCCTTCACTTGCCCCTCACAATTAACTGCTTTCAAAAACATTGCACCTTTAGGGTATACTGCAACCACTTTGATTAAAGGGTGGTTTCTACATCTTTTTATCCACCATAAACGATGAACACACCTGTTTTGGCCCATGAGTCTCCAATTGGTTACAAGGAGGTTTCCACATTTTTTTTTTGTTTATCCAATAGAGTGGTGTGAATCTTCTCATAGCCTAGTGATTTGTACCCTTTTGGGGCCTCATTGATGGCTTTCACCATCTTTTGCCAATAAGGTGACCTCACAACATTAAATGAAAGTCCATTTGCATACACACATCTTGCAATGTGCTCATCTGCAATATCTCTGCTCTCATTTTGAAAGGCCTTTTCCAATTGTCCTTTTGTCTTACTTCTCTTTCGTAAAAGGGGTGAATCCTCATCATCCATGGAGGTAGGTGCTTTAAATGGATGTGGCATGGTCACAATTGGGGTTCCACTACTTGATGGGGCAACATGAGGCCTCGCTGATTGAGATGAACTTCCTCTTTTGGCCAATGGATGACCTGCTTTCAAAGCCAAAGCTGCCACTGCATCTTCTTGCTATTTGATATATGCCAAAACTTGTGCTTTTGGCACCTGAACATTATTTTCCCCTTGCATGTTCTTATACTGTGACCTGGTATTGCACACAAGTGGCTTTTCACCCAACTATAAGAGTCTTTGAATACTGATTCACACTCGTTGCATTTCCAAACAAAACACCCACCACTTGGAAGTTGTTCAAGTATTGTTACATGCCTCCATAATGGTGAATTTGGGTCAAATTCCTTAATCAAAGATTGCCTAGAAGAGTTGGAACTTGTTGCCATTGTAGAAGTACCTACAAGATTTAAAACCAACAACATAAGCAAAGAAAACAATGGCTACGATTTAAAAATAAAACTTAAGTTAAACTCTTTGCCCTAGGGCATAACATGATAGTATGTATTGAAAATTTCAAAAATTAAAAAGAAAAAACAGTTTAAAAATAAAAAATTCAATTGGGAAAAAAAATAAATAATGAACATAAGCAAAAACATGAAGTGTGTGAAAGATTAAATGAAAAAAAAAAGAAGAGAAACAAACTTAGAAGTTAAATAATTAAACTTAAAACCATACCTTCACTTAATAAACCACAAATCCTCCTCCTTTGCAGCTCCTCAATGGCCTTGACATCGAATGCACACTCCTACCAACTTAGGAAAATACTTGCAATGCTTGTTGTTGAAGTATCGAACCCTAAACAAGCAAAATGAAAGTTTAGAGAGCCAAAGATGAAATGAGGAAGGAGAGGTAAGTTTCTTTGCTTTATGTTTTGTTTTTGTATTTTACTTTTGTTTTATTGTTTCTAGTTAACTTTTAGGATTTAAAATAAAAGAAACTTATACTTTTTATTATTAAATGAGTTTAAAAAGATGTTAAACAAAAAAACAAAAAAAAATGCGTTTTAGGCCTGGATACGTGGGTGGGAGCGGGCAGGGTACAGCTGGTACCCCCTGGATACGTCCGCAAGGTACCGGCCCGTACCCGTACCCAGTATGTTTCGTACCGGTCCCCCCCGCCCCCCCCCCTTATCGGTATCCTAGCATCAAACAATATACACTATGAAGATAAGTCTGCCGATTACATAAATGGTAACTATGCAAAATGCCAAAATGGGATGTTACTATAAAGTTGCAGTTTTATATAAAACAGTCCTTGTTAAAGCATCTAAAAGTGGCGCAGTGCAACTATAACTTTGATGGTTTAAAAGAAATAGAATTGGGGTGTAAATGCCTCTAAAATGGGGAGTTTAGCTTCAGGGACTAAAACACAAGAGGGAGAGAGAGAGAGTAAATTCAAGAAAACTCTAGCAAGAGAGACTGGCAAAAAATGCCACAGGAGAAAAAAAAGCTAATAAAAGCTGCTTTATGATCTTTAATTGCATAGCCAATGGCTGTTGCAAAACCTCACTCATATCTTATCAATGGATTATGATTCTGATTCAATGAGTAAGCTACTGAAATTCAATATATATTCCGAACTTGATGTTTGCTACAGCTATCTGCTGCCATCTACACCCTTATTCCAATTCCAATCTGCTTGTGGCCAAAATGCATTACTACACTACTAAAAATCAGACGTATTTCCAATCTTATGCTGATGCACATGCTCCCATATCAGAAATACGTGTATCTGCGATAGAAATGAACTATACGTGAATAGAATACATGTAGCTATGCTGAAACAATGTCCAGTAGCACCATGTGCAACAAATATTAATCCTCTTGCAATATTAGATTGCTGAATCACTCATACACCTCAGCATGCGGCTGTGGAAACGGTAAAAGAATGAAAAGCACAACACACAATGACATTCACATAAGACAATGCAAATATTTACCCTCAAGAAACCTAATTTGGAAAAACTCAAGCAAAAGGCCATACTTAATTCCCCAATGGCCATGCAAAGAAGCAGCTATCCACAACTCCTCAATTATAGAAGGTGCTGTGCCCTCCATATCTTTGTCCATGGAGGGAAATTTTCTCTCTCTCAATTATGGAAAGAATAATATCATGCTTGTTCACTAAATGATACATGTGGAGTTACAAGTGCAAATGGAGCTTTGGCACCCTTTGGAACATGGAACACTGTGAAGCCTCTGCAAATGGCCTATGACGACACAATCCTTAGTCTGTAATAATTCTCTCAAGCAATCTTTCTTTTAGACTTATTCAAAGAATTCCCGAAGATCTGTTTTTTGGGTATTTTTAATGATACACGAACGTTTGACAATGTAAGGGTTATTCCCATGAAATTTCATCTGTAAATTAATAGTTCTTGGCGGATGCTTCTTTTGGAGGGAAATCTGTCATTCATAATGTGTTTTGAAACCTGTAAATTGGAATGTGATCCTAATTTCATGTAGATCTCCCGATTTCAATTTCATGGTTGAATTCACATGTCTGGATTTGCCTCTTTTGGAGGGGAATCTGTCATGTTTGAATTTTCCTAGTCCTGTCAAATCCAGCACCATGCTGGCATCATTAGGATTCCGATACATCTTTCCAATGCTGCTATTATTGACCAGGTGAATGGATGTGACAATAGTATTTCAATGTGTTCAGTGAAGGAGATCTAGTTGTCCTATGTGCAAACAATTTTATAATCTGCTTTATTTCGGATCACCTATGGAGCTTGATGAAAAACATTTGTCGCATTTAAGTATTATTCACGAGTATAAACATTAATAAATATATTGAATGAGATGGCTGATGATACACAGTCCATACACATATGATATTAATGTGCGCGAAGGGGACATGGTCATACTCATAAGAGAAGACTCATGGGAATACCATTTAATATTAATTACATAAATATGATCATGGGCTTGTATAATTGATCCAAAAATCTGTCTACATTGAAAGATGCTCCATGGTAATTCGGCTATCCTTTCTTTATTGTACTTGATCCTGGTTTCCTGGCCTCCATCCTTCCTTTTTTTTTTTGCATTTTTTCCATCCTATGTGCTGCCTATATAATTCTAGAGATGTTACAAATGTATGCAGAAGTTTTATTTCAGAGCTTATCAGAAACATTGATTATATGCTCTCAAATTAGTTTCCAAAAGTTGAGAGAAATCTAATGATTTTCTTATGGTGTGATCTGTAAACTCCTAAAGTACAAATGCTTAACAGAATTCATAGAAACAAAAGCTTGCTGTCCTACTTGGATTGTACTCCTAATTGAGATATTTTTTGAATGTTTTTCAGACTTAAAGTTATGTAATTTTGTTGGAAACGGGAAATAGAACTTGCAGTACTGAAAGAAGAATGTAGGAAGCATGAACACCACAACAATGGACATAGGATTTTTTGTTACCATATGTAAATAGAAGAAAAAATTCAGATAAGGCTGAATGCACACTCAAACAAGTGTGACAGCACTTATTATATAAGAAGAGGTGGTTACAAATTGGTTGAACAGTTACCAACTAAATAATTGCATTATATGCTATATAATGCTCTAGATTTTAACACCCCCTCTTAATGACTAAACTGGAAACAATACCAAGTTTGTCCCAAAATTTTACAAATGTCCTAAAGCCCACATGTTCAATCATTAGATCTATAGACTGTGCCATTGGTGGTACTTCGAAGTCACCAATCCATTGTTGTGTTGCAGTTGTCAAATGGAGGACCGCAAAACAAGAATTTGGTTGTGTGAATAGAGGATATGGCAAGTGGTCCACTCTTTTTTCGTTATGTGATTCATTGACCAACGATGAATCATCAATCGCTGAGAGTGTCAGCCCCATCTCCAGAGTGCTGGAATTAGAAACTTGGAGAGGCCGATTGAGAAATTTGTTCCGGGATTGTGTAGCCAACTGGACTCGATACAGAGACTTGGATAGCCTGCAATCTAAGTCACCTCGATCATTCCCTTGCAACACCATGTAGTTCTCATCCAACCTATTCAAGAAAGCATGGTCAAGTGCCTTCCAATCAAATGGAGTTGCGAAGGAGAGAAATGTGACCATCTGTGCAGTTTAAGTTAGAACCAACTCCGCAATAAGATAAGATATATTAATGTCCAATGAATGACCACAAAAGTAGGTCAATGGGACTGCAGCCCAAACAATATATGAAGTGCGAGCTGGGAAAACTCAAAACGAGTTCCCAAAAATAGAAGAAACGAAAAGAACCAAAACAAACAAGAACCCCGAAGCCAAACCCCCACAGGCAAGGGCAATGAAACAAACGGGGGAGAAAGAAGGAAGAAGCAGAGAAGGGAATGAAGGAGGGAGCAAACAAGGACCAGTAGACTACTCAGAAATGGTAGCCACATCCCTCCTAACATTCAAGGCCGACGAAAAGAAACTCTTGATGAAATGGCAATCCGAAGAGGGGGGCAAGGGCCCCCTCCCCTGCCGAGATTTGAGATGAAAACGATAGCTAGGGAGACGGGTGGAATTGGACTGCCCTCTGGTACGAGTGTGTGGCTGAGCCTGCTGGTGGTGACTGGGGGAGATGTGAAGGTCCATCCGGGGACGAACTGATCTATGCACTATAAATGGATCAGAATGACACCGCTGTTTAGTTCCTCCAACTGCAAGTAGAACCAGAAAGAAGGCTGTAATCCGTCTCGTGGGAATGACACTCGAAGGGGGATGAAGAATCTGGTCCCAGAGCAGTAGAGACTCACAGATGTAGAGGGCAAGACATCGCTGGTTAATATATCTAAAGAAAACCAGGAGGGTTTTAACCCCTTTGAAGAGGCAATGAAAACGTCCTCTGATCTCATAGTATATGGGGCAGCGGAAGATGAAATGAGTCTCGATCTCCACCTCCTGAAGGTTACAAAGCCTACAAAGTCTGTCATCCTGGTCAATTTGGTGATCAGTCTCGCACCGAAGTCTGTGGGAGCCAACCCGAAACTGACCCAAAGGTATGTGAAGGGCATGCATCCAGTGACGAAAGGTGTATTGAGGGCGGATGATGAGTACATCTCTGATCTCAAGAAAATGCTTTGCATAAAAGGACATCTTAGGGCGCAAACCCCCATGAGGATTCACCTAAGTAGTCTGAATGAAACACCTGTAGATATCCTCACGAATGGACCTGTTCAACACTTGCTTGGTGGGCAAGAAATGACTGGGAGCATTTAGGGAATATTGAAAAGGGGGAGACGATCAATCTGAATACCAATCGAATCCAATAAAGCAAAAGTCTCGGAAAACGAGCAGCGGCCCATAGCCTGGGCAATACTCACATAGGGAACAATAAGCGAGATATAAGTACTTGTCACACTCATCGGAAAAATCACCAAACCTCCTGATACGGTGAAGAAAGGCTGATCTATCAAATATGGTCTCCAGACGGAAAGGTCGGGCCCTGAACTTTGCCAAAATAATATGCTGGGGAACCGTTTGCTTACATCTCATGAAGCGGCGAAGGAGGAGAGTCTGAAGCCTCTTAGCAAAAGCCCAATTTGTATCTAAGAGGGAGGATCCCCAAACAACTGACTCATATAGAACAGTGGGCCAGATGAGGGAGTTCATAAGAGACATCTTGGAGGAGATGTCTTGAAAGTGGTGCCGAAAGCATTGTCTCTCGAGAATGTCTAGAGATCCATACCCTTTATTCACCCTCGGCTGAAGAGCATGCCTCATATTGAATCTAGGCCCTGAGAACTAGACTCCTCGATAGGTGTATGTATTAGTGATTTCAACCTCTTGCCCCTGGAAAAGAAATGGAGGCGTGATGTCGTCAACTCGTTGAAGACCCTGACCTTGGTCTTACCCAGATTGACTATTAAATGTCGAAGATCACAAAATAAAGAAAGTGCATCAAGCTGTCTCTGAAGAAGAGGCGAGTAAAACAATATCATTGGCAAATAGGAGAATAGAAATCAAGACGTGGTGAAGAAGGCACCCATCCCCTTCCTGAATGTGATCTCGAAGAAAAGATTCCATTTCATCAATGTGAATGCCAAAGAGAGTAGGAGATAGGGGGCAGCCTTGTTTGACCCCAATGGTGCTTATGATGAAATCAGACATCCCGTGTGTAAGTCGAAGACGACCGAGGATGAACATAGAGACACATAATGACAATAATAAGAATTTCAGAAATACCGATGTCTCCGAGTCTTTGAAAGAGGGCTATGCGAGGTACAGAGTCAAAAGCTTTTCGAAAGTCTACAAAACAACAATAAACTTTTGAAGAGCCGTGACGGGCCTCCTCAATAATAGCCCGAAGGGTGAAGATGTGGTCGATGGTGTGGTAACTAGGGCGAAAACTAGCTTGACCTCTGGCTCTGAGCTGCCGTTGCTCCAAAACATCAGACAACTTGTGGAGAACCATAGCATAGAGTTTGGAGAAAGAGTGGCCCACCATGATAGTCATGTAATTGTTCGGATCAGAAATGGACCCAACTTTATGGATTGGGTGAATGATATGATGACACCAAGTAGGAGGGAAACCCACGTGAACCACATGATTGAAAAGATTAGTCAAATAGTTACCAAAGGCCTCAAAACCCTGTTTGAAGAACTCGGCCTATAAACTTTCCATGCCCGCTGCCCTGCTACTGTTCAAAAACCTTATTGCCTCTTTGATATTACTGTAAGTGAAGGGATTACCAGGTGGCGGAATGCCAATCTGGATAGATTACTACCCCAGAATATCGTAAAGAGTAGAGGTGTGGGAAAAAATGGAGATAGGATCGAGCACCACGAAGGAGGGGGAGTGGCGGGGAAAGACAATACGCCAAAAGGACCGCAAATTAGTCCTAAGGGAGGTGGAAAGAATATATCTGTGGTGGGAGATGAAGGATCACTTCTTACGGCGGAGAAGGCACTAGTAGGTTGCCTTAAGAGTGGGGAAGGAGGGGAGGGCATGGGTAAAGGCATGACGGAGGCGACGGTGGAGGGATTTGCACTCTACATTATACCATTGGTTCATAGGGCAAGATTTAGTAGTACTAGTGGCCGAGGGATGGGTGGTGGAGTTGGGAAAGGATTTCAGGGAGGCCTCCCACACGACAGAGGATAGGCATGTATACTTTGCCTCCGCACTAGGCAGGTTGGAGAAGTGAGGCTCAGAGGGGAGAAGGTCACAAATGTGAAATGAGTAAGTTTCGTAATCCCCATTATCAAATTGGAAGGAAATGCGAGGGGGGTAGTGGGGAGGAGGGGTGGTGGTAGGAGGAGGACTGGTGACCAGAGAGAAAGATAGGACAACATGGTCGGCAAGGGGAATGGGGGAAACAAAGGAGCAGAAAAGAGGTGAGATATCCGGGCTGGCAAGGACATAGTCTACCACACTCGTGCCACCGCCATGGGGACGACAAGTGAAGAAACGTGAATCAAGGAAGCACTCGATCCCGTTAAGGATCACCATCCCCTGTGATTCCCTGAGCTAGAGGAGGAACCGTCCATAAGCTGTGAAAGGGCCATCTGTATCCTCAGAAATCCTATGCAGACCAACTGACTATGGGTCGATCCTCTGTGTGCAGAGCATATCCTCTGATTTGTCATGGAGAGGAACTTGTAAGTGCCTGGTACGGGCATTAAAATCACCCAAAATGATAACCTTCCCTATGGAAGAGTATTGACTAATATTGTCGTATAAGTCAAAGAAAAGATCGCCATCTGGATTATTGTGAATGGCATAAGGAGAAGATGCCAGAGGAAAGTAGCAAATTGCTATATAGAAATCCCTAGAGTATCGAGTGACCCCACTAATACGAATCCACATGTACCTGACAGACTCATCAGTACCAACCACCGAGATCTTGTTCTTGAGGGAGTCCCTATAAAGACAAACAACCCCACCAGAGCCCTTGACACCACCTGAACCCTGAGTCTCTTGTTTGCAAGCTGATAGCCAAAGAAAACCAGTAATACCTAGGAGAGGACGAACCAAGCTCTCGTGTGTCTCTATGATGAAGAGAATATCGACAGTGCTAAGAGCATCTAACATAAGGCCAGGGGAAGACCAAAGGGAACCATTCCCATTCCAACAACTGATAGATAAGCCTCTGACCTGATACCTCTCCCACTTGGCCCGTCATTTGGGAGCCCCTTGGTGGGGTTCCCAACCAGGAGGAGGTGAGTCCCTAATAACAACCCAAAGATTCCTGATAACCGCCCATTTACCTGCTTTCCTCGCTGCCATAACTTGCTCCCTAGAGCGTTTGAGCTCCCCAACTTGTATTCTGGTAAGATCTTCTTCAAGGAAGACCTTGTCTGGGTGTGAAAACAAAACCCTCTTAGCCCTGAGAGCTCGTAACATGTCAGAAGCTGTCGTAAAATGGATGCAAAGTGTGGAATCATAGTCAACCCAAGCTCTCTCTGGTGTAATGTCAGGGATCCCCAAAGTATCTGTGATAAAGGAGTTACCAACCGTCAATGGGTTCTATGTTGGTGTGGGGGGTGGGAGACCTCACCTTGAGGTTTAGTTCCTTGTCACGCCTAGTACGTTCCTCAATTAACTTGGCCTGCACAACGACCTCTACCGCAGCCAAAGGTGGGGGAACACTGTCTTTCCCGCTAACAACCTTGGTCCATGATTCTGTTTCCAGTTTTAAGGAAGCCTGGTTATTTCTGATTTCCTCCTGTTGAGACCGGAGGTCTACAATTTCTGCATGTAGGGCATCATTAGGGGGCTGGTATTATCCGTGTTGTTGGCTAGTTTTTCTCTCAAAATGGCATTCTCAGATTCAACATCTGCGACCCTGCTAATGAGTGCACAAACCTCAGTTTGGAGTTGTTGATTGACATTTTCAACTTTCTGGATTTGGTTGAGTAGTTCCAATAAAATGTCTGCTGTGCTGCTAGAGGTATTACCTAGGGGATTCCCGATCGTGCCGCTGCCAGTAGGAGTTTCTGGGGGCCATGCTTGTAGCCAAAACACTAGGATAAATCACTTGGAGAGGGGAGAGGCTGAGAGGTGAACCAAAGAGCATATCAAAACGACAGAGTCAGTATTGAGCCCCACAATCCTTTTGTCGTGTAAGGTCACGAAAGGTCTCCCAATGACTCTGTAATGTCTTCCACGACCTGTAACGACCTTTAATGTGACCCCTAACCTTCGTTCTTCTGCTCCCACGACCCGTAATAGCTCCCACAACTTGTTCTTCTGTTCCCACGACCTCTTCTAGGACGATAACCAAGATCCTCTGCAAATTGCGACAGGAAATCCTAGCAAAAACAGGCTGGAAATCTGGAGTACAGGCCACTCTCTTTCCTACGAACGATTCTGGAAATAGTAGGAGAAACGAGCGTCTCCGGCTCAACAATTTGAGAAATAACCATCTCCGTAGTAGGAGTGAGAACCAACTCCTCCTCTGTCTCATCTATTTGCTCATTTATCCCCCTCTGTTAGGATAGGTCTTTCACTACACAATGAGAAAATTGGGTATGCTCTACTGTCCGTCATTAAAGTACCTCTGAGTGAGTGGCTGCGCTTGCCATCTCACCATGCACCTTCAATGCAGTCTGAATGGTGGAGTCTCTATCCACAACAAACTTTTCTTCAGAATGAGAAAATTCATCCTCCCAAGGCATGTCTGCCTTCCATACATCTGGTGTAGTGGATGTTCCCTCCACAATAAGTGCATGTAGGTTGACTATATCCAAGTCAATAGATCTATGGGGAATGGCTTCCTCCCAAGGCATTTTAGCCTCCTGCACATCCTGTATGGTGGAGCTGTCCTCCACACATGCATTTATGTTGATCGTAGCAGGATCAACAAGCTGATATTGGCCACCTTGCCCAATACCAAGGGAAATCATTCGTCTTTGTTTCACATCAAAGACAACCACTTCTTCCCACAAAAATCCACATAAATATTGGGATTTTCAGTTAATTGACTAATAGATAGAAGATTCTTTTGTAAAGAAGGTACATATCTAACATTCCGTACCAACAATTTATGAGCATTATTTAATACAAGGCATATATCTCCTATCCCTGCTACAGTAAGTGATTCTCCATCAACTAGTACTATTGATTCAAAACATATATTTGCAGTAAATGAAACATACCAGTCCTTGTGGCATAAAAAGTGTTTGGATGTGCCGAAGTCAATTATCCAACAACTAGTACCACTATCATGCGAGCATGATGTTTGAAGACAATAAAGAGCATTCCCATCATCCTAATCCCGTTCTTCTACAACTGCTGCCATATGTTCATTATCACATGGCTTTTGTTCTGTGGCGAAAAATCATACTTCCGCTTCCGACAATCCTTCTTAAGGTATCCAACCTTGTGATTAGTGTTTTTAAAACCGGTCGAACTAGAACCGGAATTGGCCGATTCGATCGGCTCAATGTTTTTTGGGGAAACTGGTAATAAAACTAGACCGGTGGACTGATTTGGTACCAAACTGGTCCAACCGGTCCGGTTTTGCTCTAAATCGACCGAGCTGGAAAAAGTCTTAAAATAATTTTGCAAAGAACAATTTTTTAAAAATAAAAGTACAACTATTTAGCTGATCTAAACCCTAATTTATTGCCATTTTTCTATAAACACCTTTCTTACATGTTATATAGTATATACATGAGCAAACTTTGCATATTTTGTGTGTAATTGTTGGAATCATGGTTTCTAATCTTTCAAATATATTGTTTTCATTAAAAATGTAAATTTTTATGTGTTTTTAGTGAACCTGTTCATAAAGTTTGAACCGGTCCGGTCCAACCCTCGACCAGTTTTGGGTCTGGTTCTGATTTTTAAAACATTGCTTGTGACCATAATAACATGTGACTTGATATCGAGTGGAGGACTCACCAAAATGACGTCTCCACTTTCCTTTTGACTGTGTGACAAGAGCACTCTCTGATTGGACAACTGGATTCTGCTTGAATTTGTTTCCGCACCTTTTGCAATAGGTAGGAACTCACCTTGTCAAACGTGAGAGTTTGACTTTTAGCCATTAAATGGAGTGACTCTACAAATGACTCATATGAAGAAGGTAAGTTGTTCAAAATTAGAGCCACCATATCGTTGTCGTCCACCTTTTTGTTGATGGAAGATAACCGGTCTCGGAGGTCTTTCATCCGAAGTAGGTGCTCAGATAGCAAACCACTTTCTTGTAACTTCGAAGTAAAAAGCATATTCTTTAGGTATAAAACCTAACTATTTTTTGATGTTTGATATTTATCCCTCAGATTGGCCCGTAACGTACTAGCCTTAGTGGCATTTCGGACCTCAGGTATCAAATCATCTGATACTGACAATTTTAAAAGTAAGAGAGCCTTTTTATGTCGTTTGTCATAATCTACAAAGTTCACAACAAGTTTGTCTTCGCCGCCTGTGACTATTTTATCACAATCTCGAAATTCTGCAAGTGTCAAAAACTGATGGCTCCATACATTGAAATTTGTGCCCGTCAATTTCTTTGTTTCCAGCAAAATCAAGTTTGAAATATTTGCCATTACTCACAAATTTCCGATCTGCAAAATAATAATAATGGAGCAGCAATGTAATTGTCTGGTCTGCAGAATCCGCAAACACCCACAAAATATATATAAGAAGTTATGCATGAATCCCGTGCCCTAGCACCCACGAATTCACAGTAATATAAACCACGAATTCCTGTGCCCTAAAAATTGTCTATTGCATGAATCGTGACCAGATTAACTAGGGTTTTTGCGACTGTTAATACCTTCACGACTTCTATGCCTTGTGACTGTAGATTCTTCTGGTTACTTCTGCCCTCACGACTGCTACGAAGACTTTAAACAACAATAGATTGTAAAAAACCCTTTCGCGGCTTTGGGAAATGGAGAAAACAACTACAACAACTTCTGGAGTAGGCTTTAAAAGTCCAAATGCGATTGAATATTCTTCAAATGTGACTGTTTTCTTAAAACACGATTGTATTTCTCCTTCAAATCTTCAAGTTCGTGTCCTTAATGCCTGCAAATACGATTGGAAGTTCCCACGTTTATTTTTAATAAATTTATTTACCACGAATTGGATGCTCCAGGTCTGCACAACCTCCACAGGCTTCTCCTTGTCTGTACTCTTCTGCCAAGAGCTTTCTCATACTGTGAATGGCTTCTTTCTTCCTCGAACTGTGAACCTTTTCTCTGATACCAATGTTAGCATATGCAAATAGAAGAAAGAATTCAGAGAAGGCTGAATGCACACTCAAACAAGTGTAATAAGATAACGTTTATTATATTAGAAGAGGTAGTTACAAATCGGTTGAACAATTACCTACTAAATAATTGCATTATATGCTATATAATGCTCTATATTTTAACACTTTTTACTTGGAATATTCCAAGACAGGGAATATCCAGTTGGAAGTGGCAACAACACACCTTCCCTATCCTTCTTATGGCCAAAGATAATTATGCAAAGAGAGAATAGAACATTTAGAATAGTCACTCTGTTGTTTGCTCACTCAGCTCCTGTCTATAACGTTTCTTCCTACTTCTACGGAAAACTGAACACCAACTATGTCGCTGACGCTGTCATGTCTTCAATTGTCTTTGTGCTTATATGTCTTGCCTTAGGAGTGCCCTTTCATGTACCGAATGACTCCCAAACATCTAAAAACTAAAGAGACATCATTTTTCTGTCGCTACTTGGACTGCACAATCAACTCAGGCAAAATTACCGTAGTGATTACGCCCTTGACCCCGTCCTCGCCCCCGCCCCTACCCCTACCCCTACCCGTGTTACTAACAGTTGCACAACTGCCCCTTGCAAATATTGGTAGCTTCTCCATCTTGTAATAAATACTCCATTTAGAGCCCTATTGCTGACTAAAACTGGTTTTGTTCTGGCTGGATGATGAAGAGGTTGATTTCCCTGATTCCTATGGATCATACCTCACTTATCGAAGGCATTTGGTGCCACACAAATTTAGTGGGGGAGGAGATGTCGGAACAACTCTCCCATGTTCCCCTTGAGGTACTATTTTGCCTGCTTTGGTGTCTTCTCTTTGATGCTAACTTGTCAGGATTCATGTAATTCTCGTCTAGTCTCCGATTTTTCTTTGCAACACTACATCATGCTCCAACTCCCCTCGTGCATCTGAGGTGAAGTCTTCTATAGATATTAGAAATTCTCCCCCTTCCCCATTCAACATGGATGGTTCATATAGGTGCAAATTCTTACAATTTAGATGCATCCTCATGAATGGGTGTAAATCAAACTTGAAAGCATTATCTACAATTTGCTCCAAGATGGTAAATGATTCATACCTTTAAAGGTTTGAGCTTCCTAGCTTGTCCTTGAAGCCTCTCTTCTGTCAAATATAACCACATTTGTCTCCTACTTTGAGCTCATTCTCCTTTTGGTGTTGATCATGTCTAGCCTTGTGCATTCACTTCGAAATGGATTTTCCAGATTCTCTGAATGAATCTTGTTGCTCGTCGCCTTTAAATCTTGTTCTTCTCCTTCTCTTCGCTGTTCCATTGAAACTTCAAGAGGGTTAGTAAGTAAATAACCCAAACATGCTTCAAAATTTGACTTGTTAGTGGATGTATTTACTGCCCTGTTTTATCAATGTTGGATATATGCCAAAGACTCATTTCAAGTCCTTGGACGATTTCTATTATAACCTCTTATCAGCTGTACCAAAGTGCTATTTACAACTTCTGTTTGTCCATCGATTTGAGGATGGAAAGTTGTACTTCTTTGGAGTTTGGTATCCATCTTGCTCTACAAGGTGGTTCAAAAACTCTCAAATAATATGGATTCTCAATCTGAAATAATGTACCTAGGCAATCCAAAATGCACCCAAACATTAGAAAAGAATTATTCAGCTGCTTCATGCCCTTTTATTGCATTCTTACAATAAATCAAAACACACATTTTTCTGAATCTAACTACAACATATATAGTCATGACCATATTTCAACATTGGTAAATCTCGCAAAAAAAATCATAGAGATACTCTCCTATGGTCTAGTAGGCACAGGTAGGGGCATGTACAATCCTCCTTTCCTAACCTCATGCATGCTTGTATAATGTAATTTACATCCTCTAATGGATCTAGACACTTCTTTTTGTATATTGGGCCAATACACATATGCTTGCAAATGAGCCATGGTCTGACGATTACTAACACCAAAGTGGCATGAAACCTTGGAAGTATGTGCTTCCCTCATCATTAAATGTCTTCTCCCTCTGGCACAAAGTCATATCCAACTTGTAGAGTCTCCCATTTTTGAGGCAGCTTTCACCTTTTCCTTCAACATCAACTTTCTCGACTTGCAACTGCTGGAATGTCTCCCCAAAATCCGCATCTTGTGCATATGCTTCTCAAAGCCCTTTTTGTGAAAGCCTCGAGCATAGTTATTAGGAGACGCGTACGAGTACTAGTACTCGGAGACAAGGATGCTTACGCCATTTTTCAGAAAAGTAGGCAACGGGTACTTGAAGACGGCAAAAAAAATGCATAATTATATAAATATATTTTAATAGATCAGTAGATTTCAGAGAACACTATTATACAACCGAAGAAAAATATTAGTAACTTTTTAAAGTAAAGATATTAGATGTCGACAAAAGATGAGAGTAGTTATATTAATATTTATCTTTGACATCTCATCATATCTAGGTTCAAGAGTACGAAATTTATATCAAAAAAACACTGAAATGCAAGTCTCCAAGACGGGTATCAACAAGTACCACTCTTTGAGATGAGTACTAGTCTTTGAGACACATTTTCTTGGCATGGAGACAAGTCTCCATGCAACAATGGCCTCAAGTTGTGAAATTGTAGCCAAAGCTGAAGCTTGCTTTGTAATTGGTGGCCTAGGTCCTATATCTACCACAACATTTGTGCTGTCTTTCTTGTACTCCATCACCAAATGAAACTATCGAAGAAAATTCATCCATTTGTAGTGTCTTTCTTGCTGCAATTTAATTTGCGCTTGCAAATATTGAAGAGGTTTGTGGTCAGTGCACACAATAGTGTCTTTTTGCAAGAATTAATGTTGCATTTCTTAATGGATTGAATCAGCGTGTACATTTCTTTGTCATATACAGAATAACCTCTTGCTTCTAAAGAAAATACCCTTGCATGATAACAAACTGGTTTACCTCCTTGCAACAAAACTGCTCACTATTATTTATAATCATCTGTTTTATAAAGAATATAGTATTGATTGCTGTTAATGCAACTCACATCAAGTTTTCATTGCCGTGCGCAGAAAACAAAAGAGAGACATTATAATGCTTCTGAATGAATTTATTAATAAAGATAAATGCCAGCTTTACTTTTATTGGGAAACATTGTTACAGTGCCAGTGCCACCCAACAGACTTGGATTCGATTCTCCGTCTTTGGTGCAAATAAAATTGAATAATAGAATCAACTATTGTTTTTCGTTTTCGTATTTAATAGTTGAATTTATGGAATTATCCACCTTCTTTTCCCATAGCATGCTCACTTGTATCGGTTTCAATTTTGAATGGTTGCTGCAAATTAGGAAGATCAAGCACTCATACATGGCTGATTTTATATTTCAAAAAATTAAAAGCAGTATCATGCTCGCTCAATTATATGTAGAGGTGCTGCAATGGTGGAGAAGGTTGGAATTATTTTCTCATGTAGTGTATTGCTCCAACTCTAACAAACCTTCTGGCCTCCATGGTACTCCCAGGCTTGGGCCAATTAGTGATAACCTCAACCTTTGCTGGATTCAATCTCCTTCTCCTCCAACCAAATGCCCCATATAGACTAGTGATTATTCTGCAAAATCACATTTCTTCATATTGCATGACAGTTTTTCTTTCAAGACCTGCTTCAAAGGAGTTAAGATGTTTTTCTGATGTAACACTGAAAACAAAAATATCACCTAGATACACTGTGACACATGTATCTATACAAGGCCTCAATACATCATTTATCAATCTCATAAATGCCAGGTGCGTTACATAAACCAAATGGAAGTACCAACCATTTATACAAACCATGTTTTGTCTTGAAGGTTGTCTTCCAAACATCCTCCTCCATACAAATTTTATGATATCCGGATTTGAGATGCAACTTCATGACGTATTTTGCATGCTGAAGTTGGTCCAACAAGTCATCAATGTGGTAGTGGATCAGGATAATCTATTCTCGATGGTGATCTCATTCAAGGTTCTATAGATTTTACACATTCTCCCAGAGCCGTCCTCTCTTTGTACCATCACTATAGATCACTCACATGATGAAATACTTGGGCAAATGACCTCTTGCACTAACTCTCTAAAAGTGATTACCTATACAAAACAATTTTATGTAAAGGATATTTGTGGTGCAATTGAATCTCATGCTCTACTTCCCTTCTTGGTGGCAAATATTTAGAATTCCGGAATACTTTTTGAAAAGATTGTACATTTCATCCAATCTTTCAATTCTTGTTAGCACAATAATTTTTACAGATATATAACCCATGCTCTTGCTCATCCTTCAAAGTAAGTAAACAAAATTGGTTATTTGCTTGAATGAATCACTTTTCTTGTTGGATACTTACCAAGGCAAGTTTCGGCTTGTTTTGATGTGTTTTGATGATATAGCTGATCCCATCCATGATCATTCATATTTGTTCCCCTCATGAATATATTATCCCTAAGATACAAGGATTTCCAAACACCGTGTCAAATGCATCGAGCGGAATCACACATGCTTCTATCTCATCAATGTATTGTGGCTTAATACAAAATTTAAATCTACATCTCTTAGTTACATGAATCTCTATATCCCTTTATCACCCAACCCAAAGGATATGGACCAGGATGATCATAAGTTTGTAAACCAAGCTTCTCAACAACTTCATCCAAAATCAAACTAGATTGTGAACCAATATCAACAAGTGCATTTACCTAAGTCTTTTTGATTTGGATGTTGATTTGGAATAGCTTGCTCATTTCGTTTCAACCTGTTGTGCAACAACATTGGACGTTAGCCTATCTCCACCTCTGACTTACTTTTTCAAAGATGCCATAGACTATCTTAGAGGTCCTCCTTGGGAACATTTATCTTGGATGCAATTCTAGACACAAACGTTCCAACATTTTGCATCAGTGTACCTGTCTCCAATCACACTAACTTCAATGGTCTTTGGATCCTTACAAACATATAAAGTGATGGCAGTTCCCTTACCTTTTCACTTAGCTTTTTGGTAGGCAATGTAAGGCTGATTTTGCTCTTTCTTGGACTAATTTGAGAATTGGTTTTGCTTTGAGGATCCTCCCTCATTGCCTCTTTTCTTCCTTAATGTAGTATGCTTGCACTCATGCCTAATCAAGGTCCTTTGGCTTACTTGAGATGAATTGTCTCCTTAGATGTGTATGGAGACCTCCCATGTACTCTTGTCAAGTTGTTTCCATGTCCAAGTTGATCAGCATAGACTTTTCTAGGGAATTTCCACGGTATAAATCCTATAGCTCTCTTTGACCACATTCCTTGCCTAGAAAATATTGCCACTTAAATTTTAAATCATTAGGTTTATGCCCAATAGGATTAAAATACTTATGCACACTAATTCCTTGATTTCAACTCTACCTAGTTACAACTGGCTGCTTCTTCCTTTTTTAGAAGATACTAGGAATCTTTCCTGCCCAATTAGAGCACGTCCCTCCGTTTTAAGACATGCAAAAGAGATCTTTTGTGTTTCACTAACATGATAAACACTATAATATACCACTATTTATACAAATTTTTTTCCAGAGCAATTCAACATCTGCTTGTCCTTTAAATGATCTAATCTCAACTTTGGTTTCAACTTTGAAAGGAGTATATGATCGGATGTTTTTATCTTAGCTTTACCTTTGTCTTATGGAGGCTGTGCATCTTCACCCACGAACTCTTCTTTCTTTTCTTCATGGGGCTCTTCTCCTTCTATGTCATACTTCTTGGTTAGAGCATAAACCACCATGTTAATAGATTCTTGGATCCTAGCCACAAGCTTTTGTTGCTTGGTGATAGTGTCTTGGAACTTCATCACGTTTTCCATGCATGACTCTATAAGAGAACTCTATTGGCAAGAATATCTTCACCTTCTTTCGCCATTTCTTTCACCTTCTGATTCCACCACCTTGTAGAAATATCTGGATTGCAAGGTAGCAACTTATTCTTTTGATCTTGTCACTATCATACAAATCAATCACAACTATCCACAATACCCTAAGCTTAACCTGACTCTAATACCAAAAATGATCTGTAATCTTCTTAGTAAAAATGCTTAATAAAACTTGTAGTAACACAAGCTTGCTGTTCTACTTAGATTTTACTCTTAAGTCGATACTTGTTTTGAATGTTTTACAGACTTAGAATTAGTGTAAGGTTGTTGGAAACAGGAAATAAAATTTGCAATACTGAAACAAGAATGTAAGAAGCATGAACACCACAATAATTGACACAAGAATTTTGACGTGGAAAGCCCCAAGGTGGGCAAAAATTAGTTGGAAGTGGCAACAGCACATCTTTCCTAGTCTTCATATGGCCAAGACAGTTATACAAAGAGACTATAGAACAACTACAACGGTCACTCTGCTGTTTACTCACTCGAACTCCTCTACAACCTTCTTCCTTTTCCTACACCCAACTCAACACCAACTGTCACTTGCAAACTCATGTCTTCAATTGCCTTTGTGCCCCTTTTATAACTTGCCTCATGAGTGGCATTTTGTGCACTAAAGGACTTCCAAACATATGGAAATGGAAGAGACATTGTGTTTCTTTCGTTACACTGGTTGCACATTGAACTTGGGTGAAACTGCCACGTAATGCAGTCCGACAGTTTCAACACCGCTGTGGCAGTTATGCAACCACCCTCTGCAAACACCGATGATTTCACCATCTTGCAAGAAATATTCCATCTAGAGCCCTGCTGCTGACTGAAACTGGTTTTGTTCTGGTTGGTTGATAAAGGAAGATTGATTTCCCTGATCCCTATGGATCATGGTGGGTAGTTTTGACTTTTCTTGTTCTTTTTATAGGTGTTCTCTTACAACTCTCTTTTTTTGGTTCATATCACCAGTGCATCTTGCTTCCTCATACCTCACAGTCAGAAGTCATCCGTTCATATCTCGGGATTCTTGGTTTCTCATGTCCAGTTTTAAGATTATCCATAAACAACAATTTTTCCTTGTTGGAAAGATTAAGTTTCATTCTAAAATATCGATTCCAATAGTCAGCGCAGTAATCTGAGTCTATAAATCTATTAACTAAATTGGTTTGATCTTGAGATTTTAAGTTCGTCATTATTGGACTCTCTTGTATTTCCTTGACTGCTGCATCTCTTTCATGCTGAATGCAAATTGCCAAATAGACAAGTTTTTTTTTTCCCAGAAAGTGGATCAGGTTCAGGTGCAGCCAGCTAGCTTTTATTTGGTCATGATAGGTTATCAGTTAATTTGATTAACTTAATGTCCATGAAGCTTACCTGCAGAAATGTATAAGGATTGACCTATGGATGTATACTACTTTACAACTATTATATTTTACTTGTTGCGTTTTTGGTAGCTTTCTTGTTTTGATCAAGTACAGGCGGATGGTCTTACAATACTGCCTGCCATGTAGATTTGGAACCTCCCATTCCACGTCCTCCTACATCTGCAAAAACGGCACAAAGGATTATCATGGGAGCTCTGCAAAGCCAAGGACTTGTGCAAAAATCTCATGTCAAATCCAGTTATAATGATATCAAAAAACAAGAGGAGGAAAGAAGGAATCGGATATTGACGAGACAGAAGTTGCGAGATGAAGCTTGGGGCTCCGATGACTAGGAAGAATATTTGGAGGCATTTTATCCCTGTTTGAAGGGATGATACAGGATACATCTTGGTTCATGGATAATTGCAAGCAGCCCATTTTATCCGCATTTCGAGTAACGCAAATGTACCGGAAGTATTGGTCACTTGCCCCTATGCAAAGAAGGCCTTTTTTGTTTATCAGTAAGAAGTTATGATTATATTTTTATTGTGATGCTTTTGTCATAAGATCATTCTAATTTTAAAATATGGCTTTATCACGAGGCTTTTAATTGTTGACCATCTGGGCTTCTTGTGTTACACCATCTGGGCTTGTTGCGTTAGACCATCTGGGCTTGTTGCCTTATCAAAGGCTCTTAGATGGGAACATGAAAAGCATTGATATTTACAAATGACATATGGTGGTTTTTGTATATGCGAGTCTTGATGTGCATAACCAATTTATTGCTTTCATGAAAGAAAAGATGAACTTTGGGCATGTTCTTTAAGTAGAAGTACGACAAATTTAACATGCATCTATCATATTGAATTTCTTCTTTAAAAAAAGAAAAAACAAAGAAAGGAGAGAATAATGACATAAATTTTGTTTAATTTTCTACATCCTTTTGCAGCTGACTATCCATTCAAGCATTGTTTTGCAGTTGCTATATATATATATATATATATATATATATAATATAAATATATATATATAACATTTTATAGAGCATGGCACAAAGAAGACAATGACACTCTTTGGTGAAACATGTTTCCCAATAATTCAGATTCTCTTCTGGAGTGGCTTGCTATTTAAGATGGTATTTTTCTTTTGTATGTTTTATTGATAGGTAGTAGGTAAGTGTTATTCTGATCTTATAACAATCAAATGATTTTTTCTTAATCAAGAAAAACAGTTCTATATTTGACAGAATTGACAGAATTACATGGTTTATGGATGCTTCCCAGCCTTAACAGATTTTGTCTAGACTGTTCATCTATGTCATATTCCCAAATGCATTTAGAAAGCTTGTACCCGTTCTAAAACAGCTGTACTAAAACATCAAAGATAAAAGAGGAATGTACAATTGTCAACAATTTGAGGCTGAAAATGTCTGTTTGATGGATATATGTTGCTAGTGATCAAAACTGGAGCAAATTTACCCTTGATATTACTAAAGCAGTATTAAGACTTGAACTCCACGCTCATAGACTGGAGAAAAAAACTCAAAAAGGCCTTGGGGCCGTGATATATTTTTTTAGTGAAAACAAACCATGAATCGCTCAAATAAACAAAAAACATTGTCTATTGAACAACAAAAACAAGTGAACAAGATTCAGATAATTGTTTTCGTGATTATACATAAGGCAAGGATTACGTAATTGTGAATGCAGAATCTCATTGAGAAGAGGAGAAAATGGCTTACAAAATCTTGGTTGTTATTTCTAGAATGTGTAAAAGAAGTTGAAAGGAGCTACATCGAGGACAATAGTCGTAAGAAGATTGTAGTACAGCTACAAAAGTATGCAAAGTTCACTTGGAAGAATGATATACTATTGTTCTAAGACATGCATATACTTAGCCCCTGCTTCAAAGATTATGCGACATGCCTTGAAGGGAAGGTATGACTTGCCAATTGTTTGATATGTTGGGTTCTTTAATACCTACTACAATGTCTGACAATATTCAATTGGGAGGGAGTGAAAGGGTGTGCATAAGTATATTGCAAGAAGCAATGTCTACCAAAGGCACAAAGGTGAATTTTCCGTAGCCCAAGTTGCTTCACTCATTGCATGTGTGTACTCATTTTTCGTTTATCAATTTTGTTTGCAAGACTTGTCGGTGCATTAATCTTCTTGAATGTTGTGGAATTCCTTCCTAATACCATATTCACATCTCCATCACATTAACTTTAATTGTCATCTTAGATTCCCATTCTACTCGGTTGACCCTCTTCTTCCCCTGTGTCAACCCTTAGTTAATGGCATTCACCTAACCTATGACGTCTTATGAAATCCCGTATTTCGGCCGGCAACTTTGGCTTTACTGATTAGGATGTCTAGAATTGATGCCTTATAGGGTGTAAGTTTGTATTTTATAGGGTTCCCATTTTTAATTTCTCAACATAGCATTGAATAGTTTGCTATGCTTGTGCTCGCCAATCTACCTTGGGAAGAAGTAGAAGGCTTAAGGTTTAGAAGAGCTTACATTAAGGAAGACAAGTTGAGGCATATTTGGCTATTGAAGATACCAAGAATATGAGTTGAATCGACAAGGTCTACCTTAATCTTTAGAGTTCCCAATTTGAGGCATTGCTTTGTTTTTCTACCTATTCATCATAGCTTTACCTATAATAATCTCTCACGAAGTGTTACAAGCCAAAATAAGAGAATAATGCATCGACAAGTCGACGCCATGTAAATATCTTTAACTTTAATCTTTCTTTTGTCCTTTGGATGGTGATTGTTCTTTGTATCATCATTGACCTAACTTATGACGTCTTACGAAACCCTGTATTTTGGCTGATAGCTTCAACCCAACCAATGACATCATCCGGAAGTGATAACTTATGGAATGTAAGTCTGTCTTTATTGGGTTCTCATTTGTCATTTCTCAATATATCATTAAACAATTTTCTTTGCTTGCGCTTGCAAATCCACCTTAGGAAGAAGACGAAAAAAGAATAAGACTTGAGGTTTAGAAGAGCTTACATTAGGGAAAACAAGTTGAAGCATATTTGGTTATCGAAAATACCAAGAATATGAGCCGAATCGACAAGGTGTACCTTAATATTTGGAGTTCCCATCTTGAGGTTTACTTAGGGTTTTTACTTATACATCTTGGCTTCACCCACAACAATATATGAAAAGGTGCTACAAGCCAAAAGGGAGATTAATGTGCTGCCAAGTCGAACATATATAAGTATCTCTAACTTCAATCTCTTTCTTTTTGTACTTTGGATGGTATTGTTCTTGTATTATGTATTATATAAGAAAGAGTAGCATATACTTTGTTTCCATGTTGCTATCATTTACATTATTGTCATGGTTTTTGCATAACACGTTATTGATTCCTTTTATACAACTTTTGGATTAGATAGCTCTTGTTTACCACCTAATGATTATTATAACCCATAACTTATGCTTCAAGATCTAATGCCACCCCAAATATAGTAAGGTCTTCCACCTGATACTTCCCTAGTGATTGTGTGTAGATTCCCCTTATATGCTCATTATAACCTTTTATGCACACGACCCGTCTATAGCCTCAAACAATTTTGTGGATCCACAATTTATGTGTTGACTCTAGATTGGTTGTCTACTTTTTCATATTTTAGAAAATCCTTTATAGACTATTTTTTAGCTTACATACACTCAAGAGAACATGATGTGAAACTTTCCCTATGATTGAGTCATTTTTCATGTTTGTTTGTAATTAGTTTCAAAGCTTATCCTTTATTGATCAAATATTCTTACATTCAATCATGTCACTCTTAAGGATTTTCTAGCGAGCCTACGTTTTTCTAGTGAACCTACATTTATTTATATTATTTATGGGTTGTTCCCCTTTTATGCCACCATAGAGGGAAATACTTCATGGTGCACATTTTCTCAACCTCAACCTACACCAACCATCCATTATAACATAATCAAAGATCCACAAAGAGATCTTCTTATACTTGTAATGTCCCCTTTTTCAAGTAAAAATTAATTAATAAAGGTTGATACCCATTAATCCATTCCCCTTGGATTAAAGAAAAATAAATTAGGGGAAATTCATATTGTGCATGTGGATTTAAAAATTAAAATATATTTTTATTTGTGCAAGTAAAAAATAAAAATAGAAGGAAGAAATCAATTTACCTTGGGTCAATTAATGATGATTGGAGGTAAATTAATTAATAAAGGCAAGTTACATTTTTAGAAGATGATTTGTTTATTCTATGAGTTCATTAATTAAATAATTTTGTTATAGACTGATTCCTTTTGGGCATTAAATATTATATTAAATTTTCTCATGCATTTTATTTTAAAAATATTACATTGGGGAATTAACATTGGCTTTGAAGTTTGACTTTCAGGCTATTTAAATTTAAAAACTCTCATCTCTAGAAGATGACGCTGGAAATGAAAAAAGAGCTTTGGAGACTAAGCAAGAAAAAACTATAAAAAAAGATGATGGGCACCCTTTTCTCATGTTGATGATTATTATTACTTATCTTCATGCTTAAAGTGGGATGTATGTCCACTAAAGATAAAAAATAAAAGGTGTTCTTTAACACCACCTCTATGTGAACTGTGCATGCCCTTTGAGATATGAAATTGATGAGTTATTATTTAAATCTCTTACCTATGTGAAGTTGCCATTGTTGGGAGTGTTCTAAGCTTGATTTATGAGGGTTTGAGAGTGTTTTATAGATGTGCAATTTATTATATGTTGGTTTTTCCTTGAAATAATCGACTTGTTTGGAGCTTGTTTTGGGCACGTTTGGTGGTGTTTCAAGTGTTCAAGTGACTGTTAATTCCAGATTTTAGTGAGCCTAAATCGTCTGGTTTAGTGGTGTTTTGGTATGATTTCATGATGCTTTAATGGGGGTTTCAATATGATCTATTTATGCTTACCATTTGAAGCATATTGTGTCCATTTTAATGATATTTTGGCTTACATTTGTTGCTGGAATTTATTTTAAGCAAATTGATTTACTTGGGCATTGATAATATTATTTTGAGAAGATTTATTGACAAGATTTGGATCTGCAATTTTTGTAATTAATATCTCAGAATTTTACAGTGATTTTCCAAGGGTTTGTAGGTGGTTTTAAGACTGAAAAATATTTAATTATTTTTCCTTAAACTTAGCGATTGGTTTTCAGTTTTTGTGGGTAGTTTTGTGTGGGTTTTCATGTTCTGAAAATTCAATTTTTTAGTGTAGCGGAAAGACATTGGTTTCTAGAATATTCTACAATTTATTTCACTGTAAAATTCCAAGTATTGCATGAGATATCAATTTATGAAGTTTCAACTGATTTTGGTGTATTTTTAATTCATTTACTATTGTTGCAATTAATATGGTTAAAGAAGTGACGTCTTCGACTAGATAGCCCATCTAAACCCATCACTTTGACTCACTCCAACTCAATTTGAGTTGTATTGAAGCCGACACTGGGTTAGTTGAGGTGAACCTAGAAGAGTTTCTCTTGTAAGTTTACTTCTTTGCAAGTTGTTTAATGAATTTTAATTAATATCTAAAAAGAAAATACTAGAGTGGTATCAGAGTTTTCCTTTCTCTTTTTGTGTGAGTGATTTGTGGATGCAGGGTGATAAGGAGTTTCAATATAACAAAAAGAGGAATAAGGGAAATATGGATGATGGGACATTCACGACGGATCAAGTAAGGTTCTTTCAAGCACTGATGCAAAGTTGTGGTTTGGAGCTTCATAAAACCATGAGTGAACAAATGACCAAGCTCATCACAGAAGCTTTGGGAAATGGCAAAACGTCAAACTCCAATGGAGAAGGGAGTTCCCATAGTGGGGAAAGGAATTCAACACAACCCCTTCCTAAGTTATTTAAGGGCACCTTCCTTCCTAGGGAGAATCACAGAGAAGTTGAAGAACCATTAATGGTAGAGACCATTGAGGCTTGTAACAAGGAATATGGTACTTTGTCGTGCTTTGAAGATGCGAAACAAGACCAAGAGAGCCCACAAGCAATCCCATATGAATGTTCAACAAAATTTGGGCAAGGTCTCTCTTCCAAGCTTTGATGGAACTAACAAGATAACGGTAAGAGCTTGGTTGCAAAAGATAGAGACCTATTTCTCCCTCAACCCCATACAAGAAGAAGGGACCCTCAAATTTGTTACTCTTCACCTTGAAGGCATGACACATGAGTGGTGGCTCTATGGTATGCACACCCAAGGACATGACTTGATCCACACAATGGAAGAATTTAGCCAAAGGATTGTGGAGAGATTTGATAGGAATGATCTAAAGATTCATTTTTGAGAGTTGGCTCAACTGAAACAATTGAGTAGTGTTGAGGAGTATGTGGCGGATTTTCAAAGGATTGCAGTAATGGTGTCGGATGTTAGTGAGAAAAGGTTGATAGTTCTCTTTACTGAAGGTTTGATGGAACCTCTAAAAGGTTTGGTAAGAACTTTTAACCCTATGTCTTTGCAAGATTGTGTTACTAAATCTCTAAATTTAGAATGTGTAGCTTATAAAGGGGATTATGGACCTAAAGGGCAACGTTCTAATGTTTCACAACTGTTGTTCAAACGTGGATTTAGAGGGCAACCAAAGTGCAAGGAGGGCAGCCTTTTGGGTCATCAAAAGAGGCCCCAAAGAGGCCCAATCAACCATATGTGCCACCACATAGAAATCAGCCCCAAAATAATTCACAAAAGAATGAAAGGGATGAGCTAAGAAGAAGATGTTTATGTTTTGATTGCAAGGCTCCATGGGTAAGAGGTCATAACTGTAAAGGTAAAGGGAAAATCTATTTCATTGAGGTAGTAGATTCAGATTTTGATTTAGTTTCAGATTTTGATGATACTAATGATGTGGTAAATGAGATGGATGATGAGCATGTGCAAGAGGAAAAAAGAAGAAATTGAAAGTACCTTTGCAGCTCCTTCTGACACTCCTAAGTATCTTCCTTTTCGAGTGGAAGGTATGTTATGTAAGAAAAAGGTAATAATTCTAATTGATAGTGGAGCCACTCACAATTTTATTAGTGAAAGGTTAGTACAAGGCTTGGCTTATGGGATGAGGTCTTTCAAGGATTTAGTGTTACCATAGCTGATGAGTGTATTTTATCATGCACTAGAAGAACTTCCAAGTTTTCCATTTCCATAGGAGACTATGAGCTTATTGATGATTTCTATATGATTAACATGGAAGATATGGATCTTGTGTTAGGAGTGCAATGGTTGCATTCTTTGGGGGATTTCACCCTCAATTATAAGGACTTGTCGCTTAAATTCATAGTGGGAGACAAGAACATCATTTTCCAAGATATGACAAGACACTCTACTCTTTGTAATCATCTTCCAAAGGAAGAAAAAATCTGTTTCGTATCTTTTATATCAGTTGATTGGAAGGATTTAATCACTCTTGAATATGCAAAAAATCAGTTTTCTAATGATGTGATTGAAGGGGTGATTGTTGATGAAAGATACAAGGTGGTAGATGGCCTCATACTCTACAAAGGGAGGGTGTATTTGACCCCAAAATCAGAAGTAAAAAATCTGATTTTAAAATCTGCACATGACGCTCCTACAAGTGGACACCAAGGATACTTCAAGACCTACAAATTGGTAAGGGAAAGGTTTACTTGGAAAGGTATAAAAGGAGATGTTCTTAAGTATGTTAGAGAATGTGGTGTATGCCAAAAAAATAAGAATGAACATACTTTTCCAGCTGGTCTTTTGCAGCCCCTACCTATTCCCTCTCAAAAGTGGGAAAGTGTGTCCATGAATTTTGTCCCTGGGTTGCCAAATGTTAATGGTAAGACTTGCATGTATATGGTAGTGGATAGACTCACTAAGTGCGTTCATTTTCATTCACTTCCTACAAAATTTGATGGTCATATGATTGCTGATTTGTATTTCAAAGAATTTTTTTAATTACATGGAGTGCCTAAGAATATTGTGAGTGATAGGGACAGCAGGTTTATGAGTCTTTTTTGGCAAGAATTATTCTGGTTAGTTGGGACAAAACTCACTCCAAGTACAAGTTATCACCCATGAACGGATGGGCAAACTGAAATAGTGAATAAGTGGGCTGAGGGATGCTTGAGCTTTTATGTTTCAGGGCAGCAGTTTGCATGGGTTAAGTGGTTACATCTAGTTGAGTTTTGCTATAATACTACACATCATATGTCCATTGACATGTCTCTTTTTAAGGCTTTGTATGGTTATGATGCTAACTATTTCATGGATATAATGATAACAGATAGTAAAGTGCCTAGTGCAAAAGAGTTGGTGCAACAAAGTGTGGATATCATGAAAGCTCTCAAGGAAAATTTGCACCAAGCCCAAAGTAAACAAAAGTTGTATGCAGATCAACATAGGAGTGAGAGGACTTTTGAAGTAGATGATTGGGTGTTTCTTAGATTGCAGCCCTATAGACAATCTACACTCAAGCGAAGTGGTAAGGAAAAGTTGAAGCCGTGTTTCTTTGGGCCCTACAAGGTTACTAAGAGAATTGGTAAGATGGCTTATGAATTGGACCTTTCCGGAAATGGTAAGATTCATAAGTTTTTTCATGTTTCTTGTATTAAAAAGGCACTTAGGCAAAATGTTGTTTCTTCTTTAGAGCTGCAACCTTTAGATTAAGAACGAAAATTGATTTTAATTCCGGAATCCATCATTGATATAAGAGAAGGGAATTTAAGGAGACATGTTATCAAGGAATATTTGGTGAAGTGGAAAGATTTACCAATGGAGGATGCTACATGGGAAAACGCTTCAATTTTAGAGCATCCAAATTTACAATTGCTTGAGGGCAAACAATTTTGGGAAGGGAGGACTGTAATGTCCCATTTTTCAAATAAAAATTAATTAATAAAGGTTGGTACCCTTTAATCCATTCCCCTTGGGTTAAAGGAAAATAAATTAGGGGAAATTTGATTTGCACATGTGGATTTAAAAATTAAAATATATTTTTATTTGTGCAAGTAAAAAATAAAAATAGAAGGAAGAAATCGATTTACCTTGGGCCAATTGATGATCATTAGAGGTAAATTAATTAATAAACGCAAGTCACATTTTTAGAAGATGATTTATTTATTCTATGAGCTCATTTATTAAATAATTCTGGAATAGGTCGATTCCTTTTGGGCATCAAATATTATATTAAATTATCCTATGCATTTTTATTTTAAAAATATTACCTTGGGGAATTAACATTGGCTTTGGAGTTTGACTTTCAGACTATTCTAATTTAAAAGCTCTCTTCTCTAGAAGATGACGCCAAAAATGAAAAGGGAGCTTTGAAGATTGAGCAAGGAAAAACTTTAAAAGAAGATGATGGGCACTCCTTTCGCATGTTGACGGTTATTATAACTTATTTTCATGCTTGAAGAGGGATGTATGCCCACTGATGATAAAAAATAAAAGGTGTTCTTCAACACCACCTCTATGTGAAGTGTGTATGCCCTTTGAGATATAAAATTGATGAGTTATTGCTTAAATCTTTTGCCTATGTGAGGTCGCCATTTTTGGGAGTGTTCTAAGCTTGATTTATGAGGGTTTGAGAGTGCTTTATAGTATGTGCAATTTATTATATACTGCTAGTTTTTCCTTGAAATAATCAACTTGTTTGGAGCTTGTTTTGGGCACATTTGGTGGTGTTTCAAGTGCTCAAGTGCCTGTTGTTAATTCCATATTTTAGTGAGCCTAAATCGACTGGTTGAGTGGTGTTTTGGTATGATTTCATGATGCTTTAATGAGGGTTTCAATCTGATCTATTTCTGCTTACCATTTGAAGCATATTGTGTCCATTTTAATGAAAATTTTGCTTACATTTTATGCTGGAATTTATTTTAAGCAAATTGACTTACTTGGGCATTGATAATATTATTTTGAGAAGGTTTATTGGCAAGATTTGGATCTATAATTTTTCTAATTAATATCTCAGAATTTTACAGTGATTTTCCAAGGGTTTTTAGGTGGTTTCAAGGTTGAAAAATATTTAATTATTTTTCTTTAACCCTAGCGGTTGGTTTTTAGTTTTTGTGAGCAGTTTTGTGTGGGTTTTCATGTTCAGAAAATTCAGTTTCTTAGTGCAGTGGAAAGACATTGGTTTCTAGAATATTCTACAATTTATTTCACTCTACAATTCCAAGTATTGCATGAGATATCAATTTTTGAAGTTTCAACTGATTTTGGTGCATTTTTAATTCATTTACTACTGCTGCAATTACTGTAGTTAAAGAAGTGACATCTCCGACTAGTTAGCCCATCTAAACCCATCACTTTGGCTCACTCCAACTCAATTTGGGTTGTATTGAAGCCGACACTGGGTTAGTTGAGGTGAACCTAAAAGGGTTTCTCTTCTAAGTTTGCTTCTTTGTAAGTAGTTTAGTGAATTTTAATTAATATCCCAAAAGGGGATATTACAATACTCTACAAAGATCCAAAATAAAAGATTTCCATATTCAATGAATATCCACTAGATTTGTCCATATTCAATGAAGAGATTGTGAAACATTCTCCTTGCAAGGCCAACAAAGCCACCTTTGACAATGATCCTTTGCAATATGAACATAACAAATTTTTTGAAAGATTGGGTAGACAAATCAAATGGATTTATTCAATATAAAGATTCACATACATACAAACCTCTCGATCTCCTACAAGCAAGTAAATAGTCATGATCTAAATCCCTATAATCTCTCTAACAAACCTATCTTCACCGAAATACACTTTATCTAAAGTAAGTTGCTATCATAACCCACATACACTCATCACACACACAAATATATTAACCCTTGTACTTATGTCACCCCCAATACATGTGTGTACTAACATTATATTTCCAACATTCTCCCCTTAATACAAACATTGAAACATGTGATGTGAGACAAATTTTGATGGATAAGGAGAACATCAACCTTCCACAAATGAGAACACATCAATCATCCATGTATGAATAAGCACACACACATTTGTTCATCCCCAATATTCATCACATATGGATTTTACGGATGTGAACATATCAACCATCTAGCTCTGAACATGGAAGCACACATCTATTCATCTTGTACACTTGTGTAAACATCCATTTTAGTTCGTAATCAAGTACATCAACTCAAAAAACAAAAATTATTAGACCCACACTTATCCACATTCAATGACTCCTAGGATTCTCACCAATACAACATGATTAGACATAAATATAAGCCCACATGAGAAAAACTGAAAAATGAGTTGTTTGAAGATTGGGTCTTTAGTGTCTTTGTTTATAGTCTCTTTCATTGGCTCCACTTGATCATGAACAACATAAAACACTTCCATTTGTTAGAAATAATTAGTACTCACATGGTTATTATTTGTTAGTGGGTTAATGTGGTTAGTTTGTGAGGTTACATACAAATAGTTTGTGTGAGTTATCTAAGTGAAAACATGAGAAGAATATAGCTGAGTGAGATACACAAGACCATAGGAGAGATGAAGTAGGAGTATTATCATGATTTAAGGGATGCATTAGTTACATTTGTTAAGCTTATTATGAGGCCAATTTATATGTATTATGTCTCGTATGAATTTAATGAAGAATTAATATTATTTTGACGTTCATTCTAAAATAAATTTACATTTGGTATCAGAGTAGGTTGAGTTGGGGAAGTTGATAAATTCTTACGAGTGTTAAGATACTTTGGTAATACATGGAGGGGCAACCCTTATTGCTGCTCCAATATTGGTGAGTTTTGACTGAAAGAATAATCTTTATGCTTGAAAAGTTTAATGTATTATTTATCCAATTTGTGGTAAGAAGAGAGCAATTATTCTGAACCTCCATGATTGTGGTGTATTCCTCATATCTACTACACTCCACAAAGGGCTCATGACTGAGCGTATAACTACATAATTGTGTAATTTATCAATGCCATTGTGCTTCAAATCATATGTTTATGGTTTGATTATTCTCTATTGGATTTGACAACACACGAGCAGTTAGATTACAATGCGTTTCGACCATTGATCTCTGTCAAATTTGTGCTTACCCATGCATCCTCCACATCTACGGATATAGTCAACCCATAGCTTCAAAAACGTTTGCATTACTGTGTAACACATTACCTCAACACATGTTCTCAACCCGCCATCAAAGGCCGCTGGCTACCCTTCACTCATAATGTACCCAGTCAACCTCGGTCAATGCATCATGACCACCCATTACAAAATACACGGTCATGATGTATTGACCGAGGTTGACCAGGTGCATTATGAGTGAAGGGTAGCCTCTTTTTGACAGACCCTTCATTTGGTTCGAAGTCTTTTACGTTGATGTTTTAGATTTTATTTTATATCTACATGTCAAGTTTATTTTAATGTATAAGTTAATTGTAGTATGAAGTCATTTTTAGGTTATTTCTAGTTAGTTTGAAGTTTATATACTTTTTATGTGTTATGTTGTGTTAGTGTGCTCATAAATTAGTATTTTTTTTTATGTGTAGTGCACATAACTGGGCACTAGATTACATAGATTGTCGGCATCTTTGTCCATGTTTCAGAGGAAGTATATAACAAATATATAATTTCAAGTAAGCATACAACTAAACTAGTGATCACCTTTAACTAAGTAGCTACGAGTAAAGGGCATCTGCGTCGTCAAAGTCACCCAGGGCACGATCTTGGCCTCAACCGTTTTGACTCTCCGTGTTGAGTGTTTCTAGGCCTTGCACTCAGCAAGACTTAATCCTTGGTGGGCTCATTAAAAACCATACATCATCACCAATAGATCAAGGGCCCTTCAACATAACTCAATATTTTAATTTCTAATTTAGATAAAAACTATATTAACAATTAATGTCTCATTAGTTCTTATAGAAATACTCTGTGTCAGTTATGTCAATTTATGTCAAAAATTAATATTTTTGATTACCTTTGATGAGGACAGAATATGCCTGTTAAATTTACAATAAATGATCTCATCTTACGCTCCTTTTTATTAAGTTTGACTGCATTTTGTGACTTATGTTTGATCTTATGTGAGTTAGGATGTAATTTTCCATCTTTTGTTGATTATAATTCTAACATTTAAAAGCTCTGTAATTCCTAACAAAGTGTTTTGGAAATTCAGTTTTGTAATAAAGTAGGTTGCAATCAAGCAGAAGAATGAAGTATGAAGCGGTCAGCATGTTTTTGAAAGCATTTGTTTCAATACAACTTAGTTCCGGAACTTCCAAGCTAGTTCTGGAACTCCATTACACAGTCACAAGCTTTATCACCTAGTTCTGTAACTTTCAGACTTAGTTCCGAAATTCTAATACTTAGTTCCAGAATTATTGGAATTAGTTTCAAAACTCATGTAGATAGCTTCAGAACTCTCTTGGTTAAACCTAGGACGATTTCCTTTAGTTCCAGAACTCTTATAAAGTTTCAGAACTGATAAAAATCTATTCCAAATTGCCAGTGATTTGTCAAATCAATGATCCTATCAATCAGGAGCAGATTAGAAGACTTCCGACCATCCATACTTTCATATCCAAGATAATTATCACATAGTTGTACGTCCAACCATGTTCCAATTCAACATCTATTCTGAGCACGATTCAGTTCCATCGTATAAGTGGAACAGTTACGGCCATAAATGCACCCCTGAAAGAAGTATATACATACAGACTTGCAGATAGATTATAT
The DNA here is from genome assembly GCA_019776745.2 of Taxus chinensis. Classification (NCBI taxonomy): domain Eukaryota; kingdom Viridiplantae; phylum Streptophyta; class Pinopsida; order Cupressales; family Taxaceae; genus Taxus; species Taxus chinensis. The sequence continues at coordinate 91,217,710 of CM034151.1, forward strand.
TTAGAAATATAGATATAGAACAAGAATATAGATATAGATTGATATACACAAATCCAACACATTTTTGTAATGCAAAACGTTTTATCAATAACATAGCCATTTCTGTTTTGAGAGAAAATTAAATTGTCCAATCCTATTTCAAGGTGGAGCAAGGGCCCACTCCTCCAAGAATCATGATCCTCGTTTTTGTTGGTATTTATATTTTTAGAGAAAATAGATTAGATCTGTTAATTCTGTATTGCTTTCAATTCCTTAAGTTGAAATCTGTTGTAGACTTGTCCCTGCAGTTGTTCTAGATTGAGTTCTTATTTCTTTGCAATCATTTTTCTAGGCATTCTCAATTGTGTGTTTATTTCTGTAATGTTTATTTCCAGCAATTCCTTTCTGTAAAGTGTGTTTACTTCCAAGGCAAAGTGTGTTTATTTCCAGCAATTCATTTCTGTAAAGTGTGTTTACTTCCAACATGTTTTCATAGTTTGATTCCAATAAGGTTTTTAACCAAGAAGTCCTTAACAAAATACCTATAATCAATTACTAGATCACTAAGATTCTTCTTGTTGCATATAACTTTAGACACACCCCTGGTTTGAATATGACATCAACATAAAGTTGATTAAATGAAGGGAATAACGACACCCATCAAAATTTTAGTCTTTATTTCTATTGTTTTGCTCAAAAGTCATAGTCATGTCATCTTGTCAAAAATAAGAGTTAAATTGTTGTCTTTATCCTGTTAAAAATGTTGTGTCGACAAAAGTAATTTAAAATCATCAATCTTGTTTTGTTGTTAAAAATGTCATCTAACGTCTCATTATAATAGAGTCATTATCTCGTTAAAATTTTATTGTGGGTTAGTGTCAAAAAGGTTGAAAAATAAAATAAAATTGCTTCACAGAATCATTTTCGGTGTAACCTGACATCCTATAAAATAAAGTGTTTCACATTGTGGGGAGGAAGAAAAAAAAATCACAATGTGGAAACAAATGTGCTTCAAGATTCCATTTGCAAAGTAAGTAGCACATCTATTGATGGATGAAGGGGAGGAAGGAGAATCAACATCCTCTTGTCAGTCACCAACAATGGGGCCACATAGTAGATTTGGTGGCATGTGTTTTTCAAAGTTTTATTTTCTGATGTGTAGTGATGTGCTTCATTGTCAGAGTTTTTGTTTTGTGTGGTAATGAATAATAACAAAAACAATATTCCTGTTCAAATTTGTAATAAGCGGGCTTCATATTCCTATGTAAAATCTTGATGTAAAAATGTTGTAGAGACCAAAAGCACAAGTGTAATGCAAATCATGGATCTTGCAAAGTTTTGTTGTAAACTAGAAAACCATGAGGTGAATAGTTAATGGGTTCTTGTTCATGTCCGAGTTTGTGGTAAACTTGCGGAAAACCATGTGAGGATGATGAAATATTTCTTTTCTTTGGATCAAGATAATGAGCCACAAGAATTGTGTGTGCAACCAAATTTGGGCATACTGCATTTGAAAGTATGAATTTTTTTTTACCATGTTTGCACTAAAGGGGGAAATGTTATAAATAATTAGTACTCACATGGTTATTATTTGTTAGTGGGTTAATGTGGTTAGTTTGTGAGGTTACCTAAAAATAGTGCGTGCGAGTTATGTGAGTGAAAATATGGGAAGAATATATTTGAGTGAGATACACACTTGATTGTAGGAGAGATAAAGTAGGAGTATTAACATGATTTAAGAGATACATTCGCTACACTTATTAAGTCTATTATGAGACCTATTTATATGTATCATGTCCCGTATGAATTTAATAAAGAATTAATATTATTTTGGTGTTCATTCTGAACCAAATTTACACCATTTCCACTTGAAATTACCCATGACATTAGATTGTGTAACACATACTAGTTTTCCACTATTGCATTGTATAATCCCTTCATTTGTAGCAAATGAGAGGTGTTCTTTAGCCTCATTCTTTTGTTCCCTTCGACCTCTAATCGAATTCTACTTACTCATCAAGACTGCTCTTGAAACTCAAATGCATGTCCTTTTTAATAACAAGAGCCCCAATAAGATTAACACATTTATGAGGACATCAAGTTTTCCCGATAATGCATCCATTACAAGAAAGGATATTTTGGATAATAATTTTAATTTTTGACGACATACAAGTGTCTTATTTGATTAACAATGACAACGACTCTAACTTAACAAACTTTGACTACTAAATAAGAAACTTCACTATTTAGTGACTCAATTGTAGATGATTAAAAAGTTTGTGACACTATATAACATAAAAGTTGTATTTAATCTTATACGATTTTACAAAATGACACACTAAACAATGAAATATCAAATTACAAAAAATTCTTACAAACTTAACTACCTATTTGATAATATGAGTATAAACAGTCAACAAATAATGTGACCACCTAAACAAAAGTTTTATCTTTTGTGACCACACTATTAGAGATCAAATTTGAAGGGCTGGTAAAAATTTCATCATGTAGGGCATATATTCATCTATCCCTTCCATGATGAAAAGCAATATAGATGTTTACACTTCATATGACAAGAATAAACATTTAAAAAATAGTGATTATATTAAGGCACAAAATATTTTGGGCCATAGTACTATGACTGCAACCAATTAAATGATACATTATACATTACGTCCAATCCCCTTTCAAATATATCAAACATCTTCCATACTAATTGAGTTACTATTAAATATATTAGTTCATATAAAACATGTTAAGAAGAGTAACTCCACTTAACATGTAATAAAGTCCATTTTCTTTAATCATGTATTGAACAAGATATATGCATATGCACACCTTTTTATGGGCCAAGTCTGGAACAAAAAGTTCAAAATTAACTCTACCTATCAACATTGGAGTTGCGGTAACCATTTGCAAATACAATATCATTAGTTAAAATGGGGCAAACTAAAAATTTAACATACAATTTAACTATATATTTATATTTGTAAAAATAATAAAGAACATTTTTTGTATTCAAAAGGCTCACAAACTCACCAACTATCTATCTAGTGGAAGAGGTTTTTGAGCCTTCAAATACTTCCATGCATCATAAATAGCATTTCAATCTACCTCATTTAAAACATGAGGTGCACAAAGAGAGAAACATTAACATATCCAATTTAGGGAAATAAACCATGGATCTATCATCATTCTTTATCCTGTTTAACTTTCAAAACCTCTTTCACATATTGATGTGCATGCTAGAATAATAAGAATAGCTTGCCATAGTCGCATCAAATATGGAAAATGTAGTCACAAAATCACGCACTTACTATTATATTTATACTGCCAAATATGTTGTTTTATATATGGGGGCGTATGCACAAAGATGGGGGGCCAAAAAGTAGACACAAATATGTTTTTTGACCATTTTGGCCATAAGGCACTCACGTTATGGTTCGGTCGCGTTATAACAAGAAAAGGGAAATTCTAGGTCGCGTTATAACGCGGTCGCATTACGGTTTGGGTTTACCAAGCCAAAACGCGCTCGCATTATGGTTTTCTATGTGTTTTTCCACATTATCCCTACCAAATGGACAAATTTTATGTTGGAAATAGGAACACGAACACATTATAATGCACTCATGTTTCATCTTACTGGGGTTTGAAATACCTAATCCAAAGGCTTGGATTTCCAAACCACAGGTTTGGACTATGTATTGCATGATTAAAACTGTGTTCGACATAAAAACATCAAAATTTCACGTGTGCACCATAATATCTCGTGCATTAAAACATAATATTAAAAAATAAACTATACTACAATGTCAAGCTCATTTTTACCTTAATGATGATATAATTATTTCTAAAATCTGATTAGTTTAAGGATTTCATCCATAATTTCTTTTACTAGTGCCTTGTTTTCTTGCAAAAACCTATGCATACGTTTTGGTGCACAATTTACGATTTTTTCATCCAAATTAAAAAAAAATGTGGTTTTTTCTAAACTGCATTCTACACGCACTAAAAAAACAGAAAAATGACCTTTTTCTCAAAGTTATGGGGGTGCACACACAAATATTTCATTTTTAGGATATGTGCACTTTGAAAATTAATAAAAAATTATCTATTCATCCAAAAATTATGAAAATTTAGTGGGACCTCGAACATGGTCTTAGCTAACTTTCTACCAAAGGGATTTGAAAAAAATCTATACAACTCAAAAAATGGGGGGACACACACACAATAGGTTCTTATCCTTTTTACACAAAAATATACATACTTTGTGTGCACACAACATTTGAGCCTCTTAATCTCAACCATTTTTTTTAAAAAATAGTAGTTTAGAAACTAGATTCTGAGCTCTACGATACTTATTCTTATCACTTTATCAAATTTTGAGCATAGGCATGCCAAATTATTTGATGAAGTTCAGGTTTTGTTGATTTCAGGAAAAAGGTGTCCCTTTTTTGGCCCCCTTTTTCCCACCATCTTTGTGCACTTACCCATGGATCTCACGTAAGAAAATTATTCACTAATGGCTCATCCCCTAGTAATGTCATCAGTTAGTCGGTTGTTGTCATCCTTTGTCTTGCATAGTTTTCAGTTATTTACGTAGTTTTGGTCGTCTCCCAGGGAGTCGCAAGTGTCGTTATTTGGTTATTTGCATAGTTCTGGTCATCTCCCAGGGAGTACTGGGGCACTTGTGAGCACCCCGGTACTTAATTTTAGGTGCCCTAGTCCCGTCATTTTCTAATCTGTTGGAGGTTGGTCTTTGTCATTTTCCCTCTCATTCCCCTAGGTATTAGTCGACATGTCGGGTCATTAGTGTCGAAATTTGAGCAAGATTTCCCTATATAAACACAACATACACACTATTCTAAAGGGCAGACTATCTATCATCAAGGGATAGCTATCTACTAAGGCAAGGGACTGTATATGAAGGGTTGTATTCATTCTATTCCATCCACCATTTACATTTTACATCTAGCTATTATCCCTATCTTTGCATCATTGGCGCTAGGGCGCCCTAGGCGCACAATTGCACAAAAAAGCACATAGAACTACATTGGGTATGGAATGTAGTGCAACACTTAGTTGTAAGTCCACCATTGTGGTAATTAAGGTCGGTATGACCCCTTCGTATGCATCTTTCTTTTTTAGGGGATTTGATGCTTTGTATGGGGTTTTGCAGGTAGAACTTCATCACAAGTTCCACCATTTGCATTTTACATCTAGCTCTTACCCCTATCTTTGCATCATTGGTGCTAGGGCGCCCTAGGTGCACAATTGCACACAAAAGCACATAGAACTACATTGGGTATGGAATGTAGTGCAACACTTAGTTGTAAGTCCACCATTGTGGCAATTAAGGTTGGTCTGACCCCTTCATATGCATCTTTCTTTTTTAGGGGATTTGATGCTTTGTATGGGGTTTTGTAGGTAGAACTCCATCACAAGTTCATGGAGACATCAACAAAATTATTGCGAAAACTATGCGACAAGGGTAAAAATATTGCAAAGATCTAACGACGCTGCCATATTAATATCCTAAGGTTTTCTGTAGACTAGAACGCCCATACTATAGATCAGGGTGCCCATAAGCGCTCCAGTCATCTTTTAAGTGCCCCAATCCAGTCAGATCTTCACCTGATGTAATTTCTTGGGTCGTGTCATCATATTCTGCTTCGTCTGCACATCAGCTTGTTCAAGTCCAACACACAATGAGGTAAGTCATTTTCAGGTTACTACCCTATCATTCCTATTTCCATTATTTCATTTCATTTAAATATCAAATAAAATCATTTAGTGTTTACATTTCAGTTTATATCAATTATTGTATTGTTGTTACTAGTTTAGATTAACTTAAATATAGATAGACTTTCATATTTTCAAATTTTAGTTAATTAGAAATCCTTCATACCATTTAGGTTCACCCCCACATAGATCTCGTTCTCCGGACATGTATTTTTTGGATATGAATTGTATACTACAAATAAATTCATTCATCTCACCTAAACATTTAATAGTATCAATAATAAGTGAGTTCCCAACATTAATTTTTTCATATAAATTTATTAACCATCATTTTATTTGTCGATCTCTATCATTCATCTCCTCTATATAATAATTATGAGGATTGAAAATTTAACAACATTGAATATAGGTAAATTTATGAACCTTGTATCTAGAGAATCAATCACCTTCACTATAAATATTTTCTCAATACAATACAATCATTTGTAGTTCCTAGTCTTTGTGACTTAGGCAAGCTCTCAAGTTTTAATGCATGTATACGTATCCTACTCTTTCCATCTGCAAACTCAAGAGTTACTCCTTGTAGAATCCTTGTGCTCTAATTAAAAAAGATGATATATGTAAAATACCTGCCCCTAATATGCCTCTTTGAAATCTCCTATGAAGTTTTTCAACCATAACATCTAAAGTAGTGCCAAGGGAAATAATGTCAACATGATCCTCTTGGAATTTATTATTCAACTTATTTAACTCAATAAGCATATTTGGAAGTAACTGGATGCAAATTGCATTTGACATATTGTTACCAAATCATACATTTCTCTCTTCTAACTCCCAATCTTTCAAAAAAGAAAACATGACCTAGACCAGTCTTTTTATGCCATTTCCTTTAGAGTGCCACCTAATTTGATGGATTTATAACACATCCAACCTACTCATTTGAAATGAATCTATTAACTCTCTTAATGCTCCATGTGTTTGAGCATATTTACCAAGTCATGCATAAATATTATTTGTAAATTTATAAAAAAATTGCAACTCTAGAAAATAAGATTAAACTTGATTTGCGGCTAATGCTTCTCGATGAACTATGCAATGTATATCTTATAAATGAGGAGCATCTCAATTAAGCTTAGTAGATAAACCTTCACGAATACCCCTCATGGTAGAATCCTTGTCAGATCTAAATCCCATTGATTTCATCAAGAGTAAATACATTTATGTTAAAAGAGTAATCACTGCATCATACATGGATTGATCTATACCATCCTTTATTTGAAGGAGGCATATGAATTTTGTTACACATTGACCTTTACCTTCATTCGTCAAATGTATAATATAAATTATAAGATGTTGGTCCATAGTCGAATGAATACTTTCATCAACTAAAATTAGTTAAAATAGACTGCAAAACAAATCATTTTTTAACCTTTTCCAGTATACCTCCTTGGCAATGTGTAGAAACTCTTTCCTAGAAGTGGTATTTGTATATGTAAAGTATTCATTTGTTAGAGGCATGTGTGGAGTTCCTTTATATCTATTCAAAACACAAATTGACTTATAGAGTTCAAAAGGCAAATCATTTTTGGCAACAAAATCCATATTTTCAATCATTGACATGATTCTCTCATTCTCAACATCTACAATGAGCTCTACGTGTTTGGTAATTGGAATATTGTTTTATTTGGTTTCTCCCTTCAAATGTTGTAAAATAAATTTACGAGGCTCTAATTCTACATGGGTAAGTAGACCACTGACTTGAAGGGCAGTACTTCTATTTTTAACAAATGGAGTTTCTCTGTTTACATTTTACACACAAAGAACACTTTATCTTTTTAATTCCATTGCAATATTTTATCACACAGGCCCATAAAAATCATGTTTTCCATTTAGATTTGATTGCTCTTTTGCATTTCTTTGATGTTCATTCCTCTTCTAGAAGCTCAACTCCATCTGATTGATGTTCTTCATGTGGATTAACACCAAAATCTTCATTTTGGGAATGAAAAATTTGATTTGAATGTTGAGAGAAACGAAATGCATCAATAAGTGATAATTGTTTTTATCCTTCTTAAGATGACCAACAAAAGCCATTTTCTCACAATTTATACCTATTCAATGAAATAATTATGAATAAATATCAAATTCAAGTTTCCCACAAGACATTACATGTAGAGTATTTAGTATAATAACTGAATAAGCAAGTGCATCAATAAAACAATTTTGAATAAGCTGAATATAGATTTTGGAACCTTTGCCAACATCATCCTAGGTTTTTCCTCAATGCGAGTTTTGGAATAGGGTATTGATATTGATAAATTTTCAAATGATAACTGAGAGCAGATATTTTTTTAGATGTAGTTGTGAATGTCCTGACGCATGCTGCTACATGTGAAAACATATAGAAAGAAAGTGAACTAAATTGTTTAATACAATGTACAAAAAAAAATACTCTCTCATTACATGGCATTTAAATTTTGACCATACATGTGAAGATGCTAAATACATTCAAATTTTAACTAAATGAATTGAATTGTTTGAAAAAATGTAAATAAGTCTGCTCTCATAAAATAACATTCAAATGTTAAAAATGTAAATACATTCAAATTTTAAGTGTGAATGGAAAGAAATCATATTATTTTAAGGACTCATGTTGTTCAAAGTTTAGAAGCTTAAAGATAATGAAACTCCTTTAAAAAAAAAAGAAAAAGACCACTTAATTTTTTTTTTATAAATATAATAAGGAAAATACACCGAACATATTTTGTTTTACTTGGAGCAGAATGAACTGCTTAAGTCAACTCGAGCACTTTGAAGTTTGGACCTCCCACATCTTCCCATGAGCTCTGCTTGTACTTCCAACTTACACTGATAAAACAATAGAGTTACCACTATCCTTGATATTTACTCCACCATTGGAAATAAATTTTGAAGAGTTGTTTCAATGTTCCAGTTTTCTTATAAGGAACTTGTGCACGCTTTGCACACGACAAAGAATTCTAGTCACTTAATTTTTTGCTAAAAACCATGTATCACAATCCATATACTTATAAAGTGGTGAGAATGCATACAAACTTGTGCTATGGACATTGGATATGTTAATATTGCTCAAGATTCCTCTCCAAGAAACTGGTGACTGTTCTCTACTCTCCAAGATACCTATTGCATTATTATCCCATTCTTCAACTTTCTCCATCATATCTTCTTTCCCAGTCATTCCTATCAAAACCAAATCCAATAATATCAATGATCCTCTCTTCTTCCAAGTTCGAATCTTCTCCTATGTAAACCTTTTCGATTTCTATATAATCTTGGTAGTTGATCGATGCCATATAATCTCAGGTGTCATCACTTTCACTTTACTCACAAATTGCAATTGGTTTGGTATGTCTAGCAGTCAGTTTCTTGCCCCAGTTTGGTGCACAGCTTCACATATACTCGTTTCTTTGGATTTTACAGTAACATTCCAGCTACGAATAGTTCTTGTAATTGACAATGACCACGGACAGGCCATTTTTAAACAGATATATGCATTTGTGTTTACATCTAACAAAATGTTGCGTGGAAATCCATGAAATATTACCAGCTCTCTGAAGAATAATATGGGGATTTTCATCGCATTGCTTGTCTTCCCACATCCAATAAAATGTGATATCTTTGAGAAATATATATCGACAACCACGAATATGGTTGCATTCCCTTTCTTTGTTCTCATAAATCCTAACACAAAATACATGCTAATATCATCCCGTGATTTCTTTGGTATAGGAAATGGTTGATATAATCTTGTGTTCTTCATTGCGTCAACTGGAAAATTTCGGATTTCTTCATATACTTGTTTACAATTGTGCTCATCTTTGAAAAGAAATAACGTTCATGTGGTTATGCCAACATCTTGTTACATTCAAATTTACCGGCTAGGTCTATCTCTCACGCAAGTTTGCACAAAGGCAAAAAGTATTTTCCGTCACGTCGCCGTTAGTTTTGTCGGAATAGGTAACAACGTATTACGTTATTACCGATTCCGTCAAATTTCTGTTTGCAGTTTTATAAAAAGAACCGGCGCCGTAGTCTTTCATATGTGAGTGCGCAACAGGATGGTGGGTCACGGGAAATAGGGTGCGAAGGTCATGGGTTCGAGGCCAGTTGGGTGCAAGGATGGACCACACCGGACAAAGTTTTGCACAGGTTCGTGTTGACTGCGAACCTACGTGATGGATAGGCTGATCAAAATTTACCTATCAAGCCTTTCTTATTTTTGTTCTTTATTGAATTCCCATGCATAGATCCGGAAAGCCCTATCCATCACACACGTTCATGGAAACATTTTGCTAATTTGGCCACCTACCACTGCACCATAACTTTTTTTAGTGTAGCATTTTGAAAAGGTTAAATTTATCTTTGACTCCTAACGTGCATTATAGTTAGGCAAAACACACATATCCTCTCATTATGCATAATTTTGTTCCTTTGAACAACAATACTTGCACAAAATAGTCTAAACACATTTTCTAGTCACCACTTGTTGGTTCTACGCATGCTCTCCAAACATCATGCAAATCTTATCTTCTTTATAGAACTCCTTCACGGTGTCAAAAACCATGAATTTAAACCTAATTTTGTTCAACAAGATAACTCTCTGCAACCTTGTTTGATTTCCTATTTCAATGCTTTAACACTAATGATTAGATCTACAAAAACCCAATTCACTTCATGTGTCTCTAGTTTACAATCCCTTGACTATTGATGAACCACTGCAGGATGATCTAGATATATATGATACAAACTCTTTAAGTAGTAAATAGTGCCTCCATTTCTTAAGTGCTTGCATGATCACATAAAAATCCTGGTCATGGACCAAAAATTTCCATTTTTCCTGATTCAACTTCTCAGTAAAATATATATGGTTCTACCTCCTAGCTTAATACCTCACTAATTACTACACAACCTGCATCATAATCCACTTGGAAGACTTTGATGAAATTCAGTAGCACTAAGTGTAGACACTTATTTTCCACCACACAATTTTAATACTAAAATTGCACTAATTTCCCTCTTTCCCATCATCACAATATAATTAATGACCTTCCTCTAATTAGCTAATTTCCCCGATCTCATATGTCAATTAACATCACTTCGTTAGTTAAAATCCCCTTTTAATTAATTAATTACCCTTTCATAGTCTTATATTTAAATATCAACCCTTTCTTAGCTAATTTTCTCTCAAAAACCCCTTTAATTCCACTAATTTTCCTTTACATCTCCTTTACATAGCTTCTACAAGCTAATCTTGACATATTAATTAATCCCAAATGATTAATTAAACCTTCTTAAACTCCCATGGGTCATTGATCCTAAATAATTACCTCTAATCGTGCTTCTCCATTTCTAATTCTATATCTCCATTATCTCGCTTTCACTAAGAGTTGAACTTCTCTCAAAGAGGAAAGCTAGAAAAGCAACCTAGCTAGTACCTCCTTCCCATAACACACCATGTCCTTGTAAGACATTCACATTTGTTTCTTATAAGAGCATTTCTATTGCTAGAAAGATTGCAAAAGTGAGAAAACCCCTACTTGTTGAAGTAGTAAGAGAAGAATCAAACATGGCTTTTAGGCCATTTTGAGAAGATCTCTTCCTTACAAAAGTGAGAAAATCCCTACTTGTTGAAGTAGTAAAAGAAGAATCAAACATGGCTTTTGGGCCATTTTGAGGAGATCTTTTCCTTTACCAAGCTCCTTGATATAAGGTCATTCGTGGCTGGCACTTCACTCATTAAAAATACCCACATTTCAAAGCACATTCACACAATGAAGGGAGGTTTGCATTTATGATGTTGGTGTTATGCAAGTTATTTGATTTCTTTTCATTTTCTTTATCATGATGTATTTTCTTATTGAAATAGGTTAGGATTTACTTGGTGTTGACTCCTTAGTTTACTTTCATCTATTTCCTTTGCATGCATACACTAAGACAAGTTGTTTCGTAATTGCATGCTTCACTCTTAAAATGTTTATTCAACGTCCTTAGTCTAATATAAATCGCAACGATATCATCACATCACATGCATGATTGATGTATAAATCTTGCTAAATTTTGTGATGAAATTTCTATGGAATCCTCCACTATCTCCCATGCCCCCCACTTTTGAATTAAAATTTCAAGTTAAATCCTCCTCCATTCTTCATGTCCCCCACTTGTAAATCACATTACTTTTTCAAACCACGATTAATTAATTCTCCTTAATTAATCCATCTCAAAAGGCTATGTATAGAGCCTCTAACCCCCTTTCAAACACAAGTGAAGAATTCAACTAATTAATATCTTGTATTTCTCTTGGGACAAATCTTCCCATTCAGCCCCATTATTATGCCCGTATGAATCCGTAAGTCATACATCCCAATCCATAATTTTCCCCAATTTGTGTAAATCCAAGTTATCAGTATTGATTATGAAATGAAGTCATTTTGTAATGTCCCCTTTCCTACCCCAAAGGCCTAAGGGCCAATTCAAGTCCAAGCCTTGGTCATACCCAAGGGGCTTTGGATGCTAGAAGCTATTGGGTATGAATATCTAGTCCATTTTGTTATAATTCTTCATTGACATATGCAAAAAGGTGTTTTAGAAGGACTAGATGTTACGTTTTGTCGTTAGGAAGGGGCCACATGGTACTAATGTTCTAATTTTGCGTTGGGGGGTCACTTTTGGACCATGGTGACTTAAAAGGGGAAAAGTAACTTAAGTTACTTTTATTTTATTGGCCCTTCCAAGGGAAAAATGCGACTAGGGTTTATTGGGGCTCTTTTGCCTTGGAGAAGTTATATAAGGAGTTGGGGGAGAAAGGAAAGGCATTCTTTCATACCTAATTATCTCCTTTCATGTGCAACTGCTGTTTACAAATCTATAGCTTGTGGAGTGAAATTTCGTAGGAACCCTAGCTTCGGTGGTGAGAGATCCATCCCTAGCTAGCAGGGCATTCTTCGGTAGTGAAAGATCTACCCTAGCTTGTCATTTTGGAGTTGTTTTCAGGGCTGATTTACATAGATATTTTCAGAGGTTTTTAGAGATAGGGTTTTGAGGGTTTTTGAGATAATTTGTGAAGATAATCAGTGGGTTTTCAGATCAGACTTACGATAGCAATAAAGAAAGGGTTTGACATCATTTCCTGAGGATTTCAAAAGGGTTTTGACCATCTACCAAAAAGGGTGACTTGTTTTGGAGATTGCAGCCTTTATTTGGAGGGTTTCCAGTTGGCCATTTTCAGATATGAGGGTTGGAATATCATCTTCTACATTTGTAAATGGTATTTCCAAAGTTTCATAGTTTTTGCACTTGTATTCAGGAAGATATGAATTTTAGAAGTTTTCCAGCTGTTTAGGGCATACTGTAATTTTCTGGCAGTGTTATATTGTCTGAAAAATTCCAAAAATAGTTTTATTATGTTCTTTATAATATTAGCAAGCTCTCTTTAAAATTTCAAGTGATTTGAGTGGATATTTTGGGAGTTATTAATTTTCTTCAGTTCGCTACCCTAACTGTTAAAAATTTACAAAAATCGGTATTTTATTTGGCTGCAATTTTTCAATATTTTGTGTTATTTAAGTGGTATCCCACAAGGGATATTTCAGTGGTATCAGAGCGAGGTTTTTTCTCTAGCCTATTGGGATTGAAATATGGGAGACAGAGACAATGAGGTTATAGGTGTATATATGATGAAACAATTGTTCACCAACATGGTAAAATAATAGGAGACTACCAATCTCTATTTGAGCCAGCTCACTGAGATATTATTACACAGGACATGAGTTGATGCTCATACGAAAAGAGGAGAAAATAACAATATGGGACAACATGGTCAAAGAGGTGAGGGTGGACATTCAAGGCAGCAGTCTCCTTATTCTCTTACCAGGCCTTTGGGGTTTCACGAACCTTCTTTCTTGAAGGATCCAAAACTTCCATAGTTACAGAAGCCAGTGGATATTATAGATGAGGAGTATTGTTGGGAAAAGTACCAGATCTTGAGTAATGGTTTTCGTGACAACATGCCATTCCAAGAATATTGTAAAATGAAGATTGGAAGCAAGCCTAGGAGAGATCATCAGGTACAGGTACCAGAGTTGCAAAGGGATTGGGACAGATTTCTATTCCACACTTTGATGGTTCTAAGAAGTGTACTGCATAGTCTTGGGTTCACAAGTTGAAGACATACTTCAACTTGAATCCTATGCATGAGGAATATGCAATTAAGTTTGCAATCTTGCATCTTGAGGGAGATGCTCATGATTGGTGGCATCATGGGTTGATTACACAGGGACACATATACATCATGACTTATGCAGAGTTCACATAGAGGCTAGTGAGCAGATTTGATAGGAGGGACCTCGATAGGTATTTTAGAGAGTTGAATCATTTGAGGCAAACTAGGTTCCTTGGATCAGTATATCGCATATTTTTAGTTACTATCAATCATGGTACCTGATGTTACAAAGATGAGGTTGATTTCCCTATTCACATCAGGTTTGACAGACACTCTCATGGAATTTGTGAAGGCATTTGAGCCTTCTTCTTTGCATGAGGATATTAGGAGAGCTAGTGACTTGGAGTTATCCACTCCTAAGTTGAGGTTTCCACCTCGAGTGTAGCCTAAGGGTTTCCCTTCTAGATCTGATGGTTCGCAGCCGAAGGTACCTCCACCTAGGCAAGATATAGCCAGGAGACCATTCGTATCTAGAGAGGACAAAGATGAATTGAGGCGAAAAAAACTATGTTTCGATTTCCACACACCTTCGGTTCTAGGACATGATTGCAAGGGTAGAGGGAAGGCCTGATTCATATAGGTATTTGAGGAGAGTGATGGTGATGAGGAGTTGGACACACATGGAGTAGAGGATGATGATGATGAGGCATTAGATAGTGTAGGTGTTGAGCAGGATAGCGAGACCATTCCCCAGGAGACTATCACCACTTTTTCTAGTACCCTGAGGTACAAGGCATTCAGAGTTAGGGGAGTTTTAGAGGGACAAAAAGTAGTGGTACTCATTGATAGTGGGGCAACCCACAATTTTATTGATGCCTCATTGGTTGAGAGGCGAGGGTTACAAACATAGGAGTTTGAGGGCTTCAACTTGGTTGTAGCCAATGGAGATTCTATGAGATGCACATGATGAATTCCCCAATTGAGTGTCACGATGGGTAACTATATAGTTACTGATGATTTCTATATTATTGGTATTGGAGAGACCAACATAGTGCTTTAAGTATAGTGGCTCCATTTCCTTGGTGAGTTTCGGACTAACTTCTAGACGATGGAGCTGAAGTTTAAGTCTGAAGGGAGGAATGTGATCTTGAGGGGCTTATCTTCAAAGGCACCCCAAGTTGTTATGGCCAAGAGGATTGAGAGGATTTATAGGCACAATGGGGTGGATTGGGCATTACATTGTTTGGTTTCAACCAAGAAATCAGAGGATAGACAATAGGAATAACATGTGGATTTACAGGGCTTATTGGACAGACATAGTGCAGTTTTTGGTGATATACCTCCAGGCATACCTCCAGATAGGGGATTTGAGCATGTGATTGAGCTCGAGGATGCTAGACTAGTGGTTACTTCTCCTTATTGTCACCCCAAACGTTTTAAGGATGAGATCGAGAAGACTATACATGAGCTCATTGATATGGGGTATATTAGACTGAGTTCAAGTCCTTTTGATTCTTCGGTGGTATTGTTGAAGAAGAAGGATAGGACCATGTGGATGTGTATAGACTACCATGCCTTGAATAAGAAGACAGTAAAGAACAAGTATCCCATACCACGCATTGATGAGTTGCTTGACGAGCTACATGGTGCAATCTATTTTTTCAAAAATAGATTTGCGATCTGGATATCATCAGATTAAAGTCAGTGAGCAAGATGTGCATAAGACAACTTTCAGATGCCATTACGGTCACTTTGAGTTCTTGGTGATGCCCTTCAGATTGTCTAATGCTCCAGCTACATTCCAATCTTGCATGAATCATGTGTTCAACTCGCCACCTACGGAAATTTGTATTGGTTTTCTTTGATGATATTTTAGTCTACAACAGGACTTGGGAGGACCATATCAGGCACCTTGGTGAGATATTGGGGATATTAGAAGCTAATTCGCTATATGCGAAAGCTTCTAAGTGTGGGTTTGGCATGACGAAACTTCTATACGAGGGATATGTGATTGGTGGGAGTACAATGAAGGTAGATAGAGAGAAGATACGTGCAATTCTCGATTGGCCGCCACCTACGACATTGCCACATTTGAGAGGATTTGTGGGGTTGTGCACATACTACAGGAGGTTCGTGAGGAATTTCACTCGGTTGAGTGCTCCATTGAATGATTTTACCAAGAAGGGGGCTTTTACTTGGTTAGAGGAAACACAACAGGTTTTTGATCACCTCAAGGAGGTGATGAGTTTGTGTCTCGTTCTCGCATTACCATATTTCTCCCGCCCATTCATTCTAGAGTGTGATGCATCAGGAGAGGGTGTTGGGGCGGGTTATTATGTAGGATAGGCATCCCATTACCTATGAGAGTCAGAAATTAAAACCCACAGAGAGAGGGTATTCAATTTACGACAAGGAGATGTTGGCCATTATGCATGCTTTGGCCAAATTCAAAAAATACCTTGTGAATAGAAAATTCGTGGTTCATACGGATCAAAACAGTTTGAGGTTCTTCTTGGGATAGAAGGAGCTCAATGATTCCCAAAAAATATGGGTGAACAAGGTACAAACATATGACTTCGACATAGAGTACACTATAGGTAAGAATAATATTATTGCTGACGCTTCATCTAAGAGGCCTTACCTCACTTCTATGCTTAGTTCTATGTCTGAGATTTCAATGGATTGGAAGGCTCATATAATTATTGAGTATTCCAAAAATTAGTTTACATGTGAGATCATGGATGGTATTATATAGGATGACTGATACAGATTAGTGGATGATCTCATTTTCTACAAGGATAGGATTTTCCTTGTACTAGGATCCAAAGTGAAGGAGAAGATCCTTCGAGTAGTACACGATACACCACTAGCTGGGCATCCTAGGTATTTCAAAACATATAGGTTTATCAGGGAGAGATTTGCATGGAAGGGGATGAAGGACGATGTCCTTAATCATGTCAGAGAGTGTATGGTTTTCTAGTAAACCAAATCCGAGCAATATTTTCCAGCAGGATTACTTCAACCTCTCCCCTTTCCGAATAGAAATGGGAAAGCATATCTATGGACTTTATCAAAGGGATTCCCTTGGTGCATGGGCATAGCTGCATTTATGTGTATTTTATCAGTTAACTAAGTATGCTCATTTCTTTTCCCTATCCAAGGGGCATGAGATAGTGGATGTGGCCTAGATCTTCTATACAACTATTTTTAGGCTACATGGGTTGCCTAAAAATATTTTCAATGACAGGGACAAAATCTTCATGAGAAACGTTTGGCATGAGATATTCAGAATAATAGGTACAGATTTGACTCCTAACACTAGATACCACCCACAGATAGATGGGCAGAAGGATATAGTTAATAAGTGGATAGAGGGCTACTTGCGGAGTTATGTGTCAGGACATCAACGGGCATGGATTAGATGGTTACACATCGGTGAGTATTGCTACAATACCACATATCAGATGGGAATAGGTATGGCTCCTTTCTGAGCCTTGTATGGGTACGACGCTATGACATTTGTGGATTTGGTATTACCAAATAGCTGAGCTCCCAAAGCTCAAGATTGGCTACAGGAGAACCAGGATATTCTGAAGGCACATAATCAACAGAAGGTATATGCAGATTGGCACATTATAGAGAGATATTTTGAGGTTGGGGATCTATTATTCCTACGTTTACAGCCATATAGGTAGTCCTCACTGAAGCAGAAGGGTGTAGAGAAATTGAAACCACAATTTTATGGTTTGTACCAGGTAGTTCGTCGAGTTGGGGTAGTTGCATATGAGCTAAAGATACCGGAGCACAGTAAGATACATAATGTTTTCCATGTTTCATGCCTTAAGAAGGAACTCAGACAACATATTGTACCATCTACAGAGTTTCCGACACTAGATGAGGAGGGGAAGTTGGTGTTAGAACCAGAATCCATTATTAAAGAGAAACAGAGGGGGATTAGGAGAAGAGTGATCACCACGTATTTGGTGTGATGGAAGGGATTGCCACTTGAGGATGCTACTTGGGAGGGAGAGCAGATTTTGCAGCATCCTAATTTGCATTTGCTTGAGGACAAGCAAAATTTGGGAAGGGAGGACTGTAATGTCCCCTCTTTTACGCCAAAGGCCTAAGGGCCAATTTGAGTCCAAGCCTTGGTCATACCCAAGGGGCTTTAGACGTTGGGAGCTATTGGGTATGAATATCTAGTCCATTATAATTCTTCATTGACATATGAAAAAAGGTGTTTTGGAAGGACTAGATGTTATGTTCTGTCGTTAGGAAGGGGCCACATGGTACTGATGTTTTAAGTTTGCATTGGGGGGTCACTTTTGGACCATGGGAAAATTAAAAAGGGAAAAGTAACTTAAGTTACTTTTATTTTATTGGCCCTTCCAAGGGAAAAATGCGACTAGGGTTTATTGGGGTTCTTTTTCCTTGGATAAGTTATATAAGGAGTTGGGGGAGAAAGGAAAAACATTCTTACATACCTAATTATATCCTTTCATGTGAAAATGGTGTTTGAAAATCTATAGATTATGGAATGAAATCCCGTAGGAACCCTAGCTTCAGTGGTGAGAGATCCATCCCTAGCTAGCAGGGCTTTCTTCGGTAGTGAAATATCTACCCTAGCTTGTCATTTTTGAGCTGTTTTCAAGGCTGATTTACAAAGATATTTTCAAAGGTTTTAGAGATAGGATTTTTGGGGGTTTCGAGATAATTTGTGAAGATAATCAGTGGGTTTTCATATCATACTTACGGCAGCAATAAAGAAAGATTTTGGCAGCATTTCCTGAGGATTTCAAAGGGGTTGTGACCATCTACCAAAAAGGGTGACTTGTTTTGGAGATTGTAACCTTTATTTGGAGGGTTTATAGTAGGCCATTTTTAGATCTGAGGGTTGGAATATTGTATTCTATATTTGTAAATTTTATTTCCAAATTTTCATAGTTTTTGCACTTGTACTCGGGAAGATATGAATTTTAGAATTTTTCCAGCTGTTTAGGGCACGTTGTAATTTTTTGGCAGCGTTATATTGTCTGAAAAATTCAAAAAATAGTTTTATTATGTTCTTTATAACATCAACAATCTCGCTTTAAATTTTCAAGTGATTTGAGTGGATATTTTAGGAGTTATTAATTTTCTTTAGTTTGTTTCCCTAACTGGTAAAAATCTGCAAAAATCAGTATTTAATTTGGCTGCAAATTTTTAATATTTTGTGTTATTTAAGTGGTAAAGGAGAGTTTCTAAAGAAAATGCCTAACATTTACAACCTACCTCATTAGTGGCACCTAAAACTAGATATAAGTTCCCATTTTACAAATACTGAAGAGATGTAGAATAAGGTTGTGCTATTTAATTTTAAAATCCTCTAAAACAATTTTATTGATAGTTTGTAGGCTTTGTCACAAACCCATTTTGTAAAAAAAAACATGAAAATTTGGTACCCAAGAGATACATTTGGTTGTTGTATTTCATGTAGAGGAGGAGTGAAAGAAATAAAAATTGAAGAGACATAAGTGAAAATAACAGAAATGACACTTTTAATGTCTTAATCAACAAAAAGACTACTCAAATTCAAAAGTAAGGAGTGAGAAATAATAAATGGTAGATTCAAAGGCTAGAGTGCACACAACATAGTTTTAGTTTTTAAGAAGCAGAAAAGATAATCCATAAAACTACACATGAAGAACCTCCTTATCCCCAATCAGATAAAGCATACAAGCAATGAATGCGGAAATAAACCAGAAGATAAAATAAACAAGAGAAAGATAACACCAGATTTAACGTGGTTCACCCAGTGTGGGCTACGTCCACCAAGAAATGGCCAATATTATTATTCAGTGCTTTACAGAGGAAATACAATGAAGATCTGTTGTCTTCCAACACCTCACAGGATGTTCAATATTTTTCCCTCACTCAGCTACTCTTTCTTTCTCACCAAGAAAACTAACATGCAAACAATTGCTATTTTCTTCTCTCATACCCTCATACAATGCATACATGCATATATATCTATTATGGGAAACTAACTATGCTTTTACAATCAAGAAATCATCTTTAAAGAAAAATATTTATTCTAATTCTCGGAAAAAAAAAAGCATCGTCACATGAGGTGACCGATGTAGTCACTGCCTGACCGATGTCTGGTCACTTCTTGACTGATGTCTGGTCACTACCTGACTGATGCCGGTCACTTCCTGACCAATGATGTCGGTTGGTCACTTCCTGACTGATGTCAGTCACTGTCAAATCCAAAAACATGTAAAAACAAGCTTTCTGTGAAGCAATTAAGCTCCACACTCAACAATCTCCCACTTGGAGATCAATTGTTGCACTGTACTGTACATCACCATCCTTGGATCCTTTTCCTTGGCCTGTTTCTTCCTCTTCAAGTCTCAAACTCAAAGACCAACAGAAGTGGAGTGAAGCTCCAACTTCTCCTTTACCAATGGCTTCGTTAGCATATCCACAGGGTTCTCATCCATATGGATTTTCTCTAACTTCAGCTTCCCATCCTCCAACACCTGTCGTATGAAGTGATACCTCAACTGAATGTGTTTTGTTCTTGAATGAAATGTTGAGTTCTTTTCCAGATGGATCACGCTCTGACTATCACTGTATAATCTGCAATCCTCTTGCTCCTTACCCAACTCTTCCATGAACCTACTCATCCATATCATCTCCTTGCTAGCTTCTGTAGCTGCAACATACTCTGCCTCTGTAGTAGACAAAGCCACAACCTTCTGCAATCTCGAAATCTAGCTAACTGTCATTCCACCTACTGTGAAAACATATCCAGTGGTGCTCCTCCTGCCATCCAAATCTCTAGCCATATCTGAATCAACATAGCCATGTAAAGAAGTATCTGACCCTCCATAGCATAACTCCATGTCGGATGTCCCTCTCAAATACCTGAGAATCCATTGGACTACTTTCCAATGTTCTTTACCTGGATTAGCCATAAACCTGCTCACAACTCCCACTTCCTGTGCAATGTCTGGTCTAGTACAAACCATGACATACATAAGACTTCCTACTGCTGAAGCATAGGGAACATGTGCCATGTACTCAACCTCCTCGTGTGATGAAGGACACTGATCTTTTCTCAATTTGAAGTGTCCAGCCATAGGTGTACTAATAGGTTTTGAATTTGCATGTTAAACCTTTCCAACACCTTATTGATATAAGCCTCCTGAGACAAATACAACTTCTTGTTTTTCCTGTCTCGGTGAATTTGCATGCCAAGGATTTTCTTTGCAGCTCCCAAATCCTTCATTGCAAATGTGTGAGCTAGCCTTTCTTTAAGTTTACCAATGTCCTACATACTAGATCCTGCAATCAACATATCATCCACATACAGTAACAAAATAACATAGCTCCCATTTTCAAGCTTCTTAAAATAAACACAATGGTCAGATTCACATCTCATATAACCATGCTCATGCATAAAACTGTCAAATCTCAAATACCATTGCCTTGGAGCTTGCTTGAGCCCATATAGGCTCTTTTTCAATCTACACACAAGTTTCTCCTTACCCTTGACTTCATAACCAAGTGGTTGTTGCATATAAATCTCTTCCTCCAAATCACCATGAAGAAAAGTCATCTTAACATCAAGTTGTTCTAAATGCAAAATCTTCTGTTGCAACCAAACTTAGAACAATACGAATAGAAGTCATCTTAACTACAGGAGAAAAAATCTCATCAAAGTCAATACCTATTTCTGTGTAAATCCCTTTACCACAAGCCTCGCCTTGTACCTTTTCAGTCCACCCTCTTCTTCCTTGATCCTGTAAACCCATTTGTTCTATAGTGCTTTCTTACCTGCTGGCAACTTGACCAAATCCCATGTCTGATTTTGTTCCAAGGAGTCCATCTCCTCATCCATGCCATGCTCCCACTGCTCGTGGGTATCTACCTGCATTGCTTCTTCAAAGCTTTCTGGTTCACCACTATCAGTCAATAATAAATAAGAAAAGGAAGGTGAAAATATCTCTGGAGGTCTACTTACTCTTTGTGACCTTCTCACTGAGATCTGGGGTGTCTGGGGCTCATTCTGTGCCTGTTGCACATTCATGTCAATCTCTATCAGTGACCAATGTTGGTCTCCTGATACCGACCGTGGTTCTGTAACCGATCATGGTTCCTCTGTCTACCGACCGACTGTGGTTGCCTCACCACCACCGGTTTGAGGAGTACCGACACCGGTTCCAGTAGTTTTCTGTTCTGAACCTGATCCTGTCTGTCGATACCAGTTAGCCTGACTGGCACCAAGTTTCTGTAGAACCGACGCCGGTGTCTGTGGATGTCTATTTTAGATCTGAAAGTTGATTTTCCTTCAAAATCTCATCAACCTGTTCATGTTTAGGCACCAAAACCTGATCCATGTACATTCTTTTTTCATTCCAATCAATGTCATGACTCCTAACAATCTTAGAATCTTCTAAATCCCAAAAATGATATCTGAAATCACCAGAGCCATAACCAATAAAAGTACATCTCTTAGATTTAGCATCCAACTTCTTCCTATTTTCCCTATCAACATGCACAAAAGCTTCTGAGCCAAAAACTCTAAGAAAAGAAAAATCTACCTCTTTTCCAGACCAAGCTTCTTCTGGTATTCCACCATCCAGTGTTGTTGAAGGCCCATGGTTGATCAAGTACACTATGGTATCCACTGCTTCTACCCAAAACTTCAAAGGCAAATTGACATGTATCCTCATGCTTCTAGCATGTTCCATGATTGTTCTGTTCATTCTTTCTGCAACTCCATTCTCCTGTGGAGTTCTAGGAACCATTCTTTCTCTTCGTATTCCATTCACTGAACAATAATCATTGAAAGCCTTGTTGCAGTACTCACCACCATTGTCAGATCTAAGGCACTTTAATTTTAAGTTTGTTTCATTTTCCATAAGGGCTTTCCACCTTTTAAAAGTCTCAAAAACATCATATTTACGCTTAATACAATAAATCCATACCTTCCTTGTGGCATCATCAATGAAAGTCACATAATATTGGGATCCTCCAATAGAAGCTACCTGAGCTGGTCCCCACACATCTGAGTGTACAAGCTCCAATTTCTGCTCCTTCTTTGTTGACCCAACCTTGAGAAATCTCACTCTCTTCTGCTTTCCAAATATGCAATGCTCACAAAATTCAAGATCTAATTGTTTCAAATATGATAACTTACCCTTAGCCTTTAAGAATGGCCTAGCCGATTATGCCACATGGTTGCATCTGAATCTGTAGTAGATAGCACAGAAAAGGAATTAGTAACACAGGTAGACAGATATAAAGTTCCTACCTTCTTACCTCTTGCCACAACAAGAGATCCCTTGGTAACCTTCCAAGAATTGGCTGTGAATGTAACCACGCATCCAGATTCACCTAGTTTCCCTGCAGATATTAGATTTCTCTTGAGGCTTGGCACATGCCTCACATCTTTCAATACCCATGGATTTCCATTCTACAACTTTAGATGAACATCACCTTTACCAGTAATATTGCATGGCTCATCATCTCCTAAATAAACTTGTCCAAAATCACCCTGAACATAATTTCTGAAATAACCCTTATTAGGGGTAGCATGGAAAGAAGCTCCAGAATCTAAAACCCAAGATTCTAATTTATTATCCAAGGAGAGAATAAGGGCATCTTGCTTTACCTCACTTGCAACATTTTCCTCTTTACCTTTTTCTTTACCTTTGTCTGATGTATTCTCTTTGTTTTCCTTGGACCAACACTCCTTCTTTACGTGTCCTCTCTTTCCACAATTCCAACAAAGTAAATCTCTGTACTTGGATCTAGATCTGCCATTTCTTGACTTTGATCTCCCATTCTTCTTTCTCTTTGATGATCTCTCCTTAGATCTTCCCCTGCTTTCTACATTTAAAGTGTTTCCAGATGATGCTTCTCCTGAGATTTTCCTGTGTATTTCCTCATTAAGGATTACACTAACCACATCATCAAATTTCAAACCTTTAGAAGTAGACGTTGTATTACTAACAACCATTACCAAGTTATCCCAACTATCTGGCAAAGAGCATAAGAATAAAAGTTCTTTCACTTCATCATCAAATGGAATTTCTACCAATTTTAATTGATTTACAATAGACCAGAAATCATTCAAATGATTAGATACAGATCCACCTTCTTGCATCTTAGAATTAAACATTTTTTTCATCAAATAAACCTTATTCAAAGCACTAGGAGTTTCATACAAATTTTCTAAAGATTTCATCAACTCTACCATGGTTTTTGCATCTGTAAAATTTGAAGCCACCGATGCTACCAGGCTCAATCTTATAGATCCCAGAGCCTTTCTATCAAGAACCTTCCATTCTTCATCAGTCATCGTGACCGGCTGTGCATGCTCATCCAATGGTAAGTATAGATCCTTCTGATACAAATAATCCTCCACCTGCATCTTCCATAGTTGATAATTATGACCGTCAAATTTCTCTACTCGGTATTTACTATCTTCTACCATTGTTATGCTCCCACTCAATCAGAAAACCCTCTGTGAGTAAATCTTGTCAACACACAAAACCTCCAAACAAAGCTCTGATACCAGTTGTTGGGGTTAACCATATAACAATGTTGCACATATCTAAAATCAGATAAAGCATACAAGCAATGAATGCAGAAATAAACCAGAAGATAAAATAAACAAGAGAAAGATAACACCAGATTTAATGTGGTTCACCCAGTGTGGGCTACGTCCACCAAGAAATGACCAAAATTATTATTCAGTGCTTTACAGAGGAAATACAATGAAGATTTGTTGTCTTCCAACACCTCACAGGATGTTCAATATTTTTCCCTCACTCAGCTACTCTTTCTTGCTCACCAAGAAAACTAACATGCAAACAATTGCTATTTTCTTCTCTCATACCCTCATACAATGCATACATGCATATATATCTATTCTGGGAAACTAACTATGCTTTTACAATCAAGAAATCATCTTTAAAGAAAAATATTTATTCTAATTCTCGGCCAAAAAACAAAGCACCATCGCACAGGTTGACCGATGTCGGTTACTGCCTGACCGATGTCGGTCACTTCCTGACCCATGTTGGTTGAGTCACTTCCTGATGTGCGGTCACTATCTGACCGATGCCAGTCACTTCCTGACCGATGCCGGTCACTGTCAAATCCAACAACATGTAAAAACAAGCTGTATGTTAAGCAATTAAGCTCCAGCTCACACGACTCTTCCATGTTTTGTTTCATAGGTAAACCACTTTGTATCTTCTTTAAATATTTATTCCTCCAATCTCTATGACATGCACAATCGGTGCTTAGTTGGCTAATGAGTGGTTTCTAAGGCAGTGGGGTATAATAGGTCAAGCGTTCGACCCTTTATCAAAACACACCCACCCATATTCATTTTTGAAATTTGGAAAAAATTATATCTGATCTATCAAAGATAGCGGTCAAAATCTTCTCTAAACTACACTAGTCATAACTAAACCACACCCAAATTTAGTGAGAAAACACTATTTGGGACTAATTTTTTTCCACATTACTTGGAAAGTGATTTTGAGACACTTTTACAAAAGGAGTAACTCCTAATAGGGTTTTTTTCAACATTTTTTGCGTCTTTTTTATTCTGAGCCGTTTTGAGCTTCAGAGGCCACCAGGGCCCCACAAAATTAAAAAAAATCCCTGTCATTCAAATTTTACTCATAATTGAATGTGATTACATAATTTCAAAGATTTTTTATATTTTTCTTTTCTAACCAGCTATTTAGTTGGGAATGGTCTAATTAATCTAGCAAAAATACTTTAGTTGGGAAGTATGTTCAATTTTTCTGATCTACCTCTTGTCTCAATCGTTGTTCTAATTAATTTTCATTATTAATATATTTTTCAATCAACGACCATGTATGAAATTTTATTGCGCTCTTGAGTGACCTTGAAAATAAAAAATGACCATGATCATTTGCATTTGTCTTCTTCTAATATTGTGTTTGCAGGACAACTACTAATCTGTTTCGTGTAGGACCGCTTCGTTCAGAGATTTTATCAAGCAAAAAACTCCTAACACCTTTTTTGCAAGTTTCCTTAGCTAGAGAAAATTTCTAAAAAATACTAATAATCAAGGTAGGTTTTCATTTTCCACTCGCCAATTACACTTTTCATTTATGCCTTTCAAGTTAGAATGAACCTTGCGTTTAAACATATCATACTTTTTATTTGTGCGTAGTGGCTTTCAATTTCGTCACCACTTAAGCTACACCGGTGACACAGATTTCACCACCACACACCATCACATTTGTATTATATTTCACTTGAGACTTAGTCTCAAACAACATTCAATATTTACCTCACCTCTGGTCCATGGTTACAGGCGATATTGTCGTGATTGAGACTACTACGAATATCGCCTAATATCATTGTAACAATGAAGTCTACGACATCATCCCTATAAATATTTAGGGAGAAATAAGGAAACCATTCACATATAATTCCCCTCATCACCCTTCCACCTTTTCACAAATCCTATGCATTAGACGTGGTGAAACCTACTAGGAAAGGGTGATAAAACACATCATAGGCCAAAGGGTGTTGTATATATCATTAGAAATGATCCTATTGTGTGGATTTTGAGAACCTTGGGATAACATCTTAATTTGGTTTTTTAATTAACACATAATGTCCATCATGGCGTTCATGTATATTGAAGGAAGAGTAGTAGTAGTGCACAATATGCTGGAATAAAACATTATGAAAATGGAGAATTGGGAAGATTCAAATTAATAGAAGGAATATGAGAAGCACGTGGAGGAATTTTGAAAACATTGAGAAACAACATAATCATTTGAAACCAAAGAAGGTGAAGAAGAAAGATAAACATGAGCACTAGGGAAGCATGGGGAGAAGTAAAGCTAGAATAAATATAAGAAACATTTGAAAAGGTAAACATGGTGTTATGTTAGGTGCTTGATCACTACTAGCATTCAAATATCCACTGTTCAACTTATAGGTCTTAGCTCAAGTAACAATTCCATTGGTAGTTTCTTGACCCTAAGTTTGGGATTGGAATTCTAGTAGTACACTCAATATGTCAACTATTTATTAGGATTTTAAAAAATATGTTTTTTGATGACAACTAAGCCTAAGATTCTAGCTTTATCATATAAAATAACCTATTTCCCTTTAATACCAAGTTTTGACCTTCAATATGAACTTGAAGACCATTCAAAACATTATCTTTCATGTAGGAGTATTAATAGTTGAGATTGGAAGAATTTCAAAATTGACATGAGACTGACTAAGATTTGCCATTTACTTTTTGGGAAAACTCTAGGATGAACCATTTGAAGGAATTTCAACATGATCAATTGG
The DNA here is from genome assembly GCA_019776745.2 of Taxus chinensis. Taxonomy (NCBI): domain Eukaryota; kingdom Viridiplantae; phylum Streptophyta; class Pinopsida; order Cupressales; family Taxaceae; genus Taxus; species Taxus chinensis. The sequence goes on from CM034151.1 coordinate 91,244,978, forward strand.
ATTGATCTTTAACCTAGCACATTGTCTAGCTGAAGTCTTGGATCTCATCAATATGAATGTCATAAAAGATATAACATGTAGATATCAATATGCAACCAATACTACACACAGTAGTTAGGGATAAAAGATTGGGAAAAATTGAAACAAACCCTAGGAAAATCAAGTCTATTACTAAGAGGAAAAATCCAAACACTAGAATGTTTCAAGCAGTGTGATTTCCAACAAGTATAAAATCTTATAATTGGATGCTCAATATAAGCATGGGTTCACCAAAAAGGAAAGCCCTAAATGCTAGGTATTAGATTAAAGAATAGGCTTAACACGAGGGAAACCCATATGATCAGGTATCCGATATAAGAGTGGGTTCACCAAAGTGTAGATGTGGAAATTGGTTTGTACTAAGTAATGGCCTACACTAACCACGATCTAGGAATAATTAAGCAATCTGACATAATTGTATAAATAGAGTAATTTCTAGGAAATAAGAGCATATAGAATAAAATGGAAATACTTAAAATAATTAAAATACTTAAAAGACTAGAGAATTAGGGTTTCTAGAAAAATACTCAGTTTCTCCACCAATGTAGAGACATGCGTAAGCAACAAGAAATATAAGATGTATGTCTAGACAACAAGGCAAAACAAACCTTGAAATAATAGTGAAATTCAACCACCTCATCCACAAGTGTATACTTACGATATTGGCTTAGTGAGAATCGTAGAAGTATAGTTTCGGCTCATTCTCGTAACTGTGAAATCACAGTGAAAAACATTATATTTTTTCTAGGCTCTACACACCTCACTCGCTTTTCCATAATTTGTTGCAAGTCATTAGGAAAGTAGTCTTGTTCCTCCAAACCCTAATATAGCCAAAAAATATAGGGTGTTAATGGGGCCTATGTTATCCCTTCATTGTTATCAGGGCCTTCAGATTTTGAACAATTTGGTGCAATCATTTCTAGATGTAAGTCAATTGGAAATCTAGTGTACATATAAGTGTCCTAACCCTTATTCTTTCAAATGGATACAAGACATGTAATATATATATATATATATATATATATAGATTAATTCAAGTTTTTGGAGAACATTCTATATATATATAGATATAGATAGAATGTTCTCCAAAAACTTGAATTAATCTTGCTTTCGACAAAAAAATGCTATTGAAATCAATAAATTCTTTGCTTTTACGTCTTCCATATCACTCTTGTGCAAATCATTCATTCATTATCTCATTGTCCTAAATGCACTCACATATTGATAGACTTCTTAAATTCAATTATGACCCTATTCTCATGCAAGTTGGCACACAATGGGTAAGAACGGTTGATAAAAGAGATACAAACCCCTAAGAGACATGCAAACTAATGTCAAAATGACCTATAAAAGCAAGAGCCTCAACCATACAAGTATAATCTTGACAAAAAGTTCAAAGTAGTAGGTAATCAGAGGGAATAGAGAAACTCATGAGAGAGAGAAACTAGAGGATAAAAAAGAAGAATAGGACAAAACATGGTAGAAAAAAGATTCAATTATATATATAACATTTAAAGTGTCAAAAACATAAAAACAAATTAAAAATCAAACACTAAAAACACACTCTCATACCAAATTAAAGTGTGTTCACTACTCTTATATGTGGAGGGCTCATTCGTGCATATGCACATCATAGACCTTAAAAATATGTACACATATCGGATACTAATGTACACAAAATGTCTTTTTCCCCTTTGATTCACATTCAAAATTACGGAACCAAATATTTTTCTCCTTGCGATCCTCTCTTCACTTCCTTGGCAAATACATCTACTTATAATTTTAAATTCTAACCGTCCATCTTCAACGGTTATACTTTGCTGTCCGTTGATCACTCCAATGGTCAGCTAGCAACGGATCCGCGCCTTATAAATTCTTTCTAAATCATTTTAATTTAGGTTTTCATCGCAGTTCATATTTGTTTCTGGGTATGTAATTCATCTGCAGGTTCTCTGTAGTGTTCATTTTATTATCTGTAAATTCTTTGATTTGGTATTCATTTTATAAACTGCAAATTCTTTGGTTTGGTGTTCATTTTATCATGTAGTGTTAATTTTTTTCCTCACTTCTAGATGAATCTAGGTTTATGAATTGTCTCTGCAAATGATATTATGCTCTTTTATTGATTCTACCCTAACATTACAATTTTAGAAGGAATAATGCAGGGAATGTTGATTGATTTCTTGGTATTTTTGAGGTGCAGGGTGCTCCAAGTATGTCATTCTTAGGGATATGCTTAAGATCTGAAATAGGAAATATATAGATACATTCATTTATCTCTAAAATCATGTGTGTAGTGGGGCGAAGGAGTGGGTTAATGGGTCGAGCTCATTGATCTGTTCTGGTGATTTTGGTAAGAAAAGAGGATAATTACTGCAATAATCTCCAAGGTATTTCAACTTCTTTTCCCTTTTTGAGTTGACTCTGTTGTTCTTGTATTTGTATGAGGAACGCATGCAGGGAACATAAATTCATTTGTTATGCAGGATTTCAGGCATGGGAGAAGGGGTTTGATCTAGAAATGAAGACATTGCCAAGAATACCGAGTGAGAGGTTCCCTCCCTTGACCTATGCTGCTAGCTATTAGACAGTTTAATATGATAATGTGTTTAGCTGATAAGATAATTGATCTGTACTTGATTAATGGCGGCCTACTTGAGAATTTCATTTGGAGACTGGTATCTTTGTTTTTTCCCTCATTTAGTAGGTGATTTGATTGAGTTGATCTGGAATCTCTGCAAACATGAAGACATGACATGCTACCTGAGATTGACTTGAAAGATCAACTCAGATTCGAGGAAGGTTACATTGAATATGATTATTTGTTCTCCTACTATTTTCCGGTTCCCCCTAAACTCCAGAGGATTCTAGCACTACAGACGGTAAGTTACCTACCGCTGAATATCTGTTATTTTGATAAATGGTGGAATTAGTCTTAGATAACAGTTGTATGCGCCTAATCTAATTATCATATTTTTCAATTGTTGACTTGAAACTCTTTTTATATTGACCCACGATTCACTCGAGTAGATTCATTTTAAAATGTATATATATGGAAAAAAAGCAAGCCCCAAAACACCATGCCTGTCAGAGGTAGAAACATAATTTTTTATTAAAGGATTTGGTTAACTATTGATTGAAATCAGGGAAGTTAGTCAACCTATTTGATTGTTTTTCTTAACAATCCTGTCTCCTTGTGGCAGGATTTTTTATCAGCCATGGAACCATTTTTAAAGGAAACGCACTCCTAAAATTTTAGATCAGAGCTTGCTGTGCAAATTTTGGATTGCCCCCTCCATGGATCCACTAGGTTAGTTGCATACTGTATTTTTTTTCCTTCACAATATTTTGTAAGGATCCATATCTTAGTTCAATTGCAATCAGATCTTGTCACTCTGGATAATATGGAAATGGCTAGCTTGCTTATAAATTTGTTTTTATTGTATAAATACATATAAATTACTGACTAGTAAACAATTTCAAAAGCCTTGTCTGGTTCGTCTGCACATATTTTATGTTTTTTGAGTGCATAAAAATATATCAATCACTCACTGGCTTGGTTTCTTTGAAATGGAATACTAAATAATATTCTTTTGTTTTGTACTCATTTATATTAAAATGTTTTTGCCCAATTTTGTGGATTCCTAATTCACCAGGCCCATCCTTGCGATGAAGGATGAACCTGGTAACTTAGAATCCAAAACATTGGACAAACACATTTTTACGCAAGTGAATTAAATAGAATATTATTCAATTTCAAAATATTTGTGTAACTCAATTAAAAATATTTCAAAAAGAAGATGAGTAACCGATATTTGTTCTGAGCATTAAAGAATGCTTAGCACCTATCACAGCAAATATGCAGGATGGATTAATTTTACCACCCACTCAGAGTTCCCTGATCCACTGCCATCAAATGCAACATTTGTCAAGGTATGATAGTGTAAAATTTCATAATCCCTACCTCTCCTAATATAGATAGGTCATCAATTGTTTGATTTCAAAATTATAGAGGAAGCTACATGCGATTCTTTTTACTAGACCAATTGATGGGTGTAGTCCTATTTCAAAATAACAGCCTAGATATTGATAAGAATGAAGATAATTGGGTGCGACCTCTTTCCCTTTATCTCATACATAAAAACAAGCCGCACCTCACGAGTAAGTTGCAGTCCATCCTAGTATTACTCGCTTCTCTGCTCTCTCAGATAGGAGATGGATGTTAGGAGAGAGATCTATTTCATTGGGGTGCTACTCAACTCTGATGATTTTCATTTCAATTTCATGGTATGTTCTGGAATCTATACACTTGGAATCTCTTTTCTAGATAGCATCCTCTTTTAAATATTTTCAGGGAATTTATTTGATTACTGATAGAGGATATTGTGTATGACTCTTTAACTAATCAGAGCACTCAGTGACATATTTTATTTTGAAATTTACTATGTTTTGATTTATATGCTTATTGTTAGGAATTAATATTCTAGTGTTCACATTATGGGTTAGCATAATATTATTTGTGAGCTAGTATATGGGTGAGTTGTTTAAAATATTGTTATGTGTGAGATTTGGTTGTTAAACCAAACTCACTTAGATAGGAAATTCTAAGAGTGTTGCTAAACAAACTCTGTTCTACTTCTCCTTATATTTAAGATTATTCCATCTTATATATGGACAATAATATTCAAAGATGTGTGGAATAATATACAGAGATTATTGTGTTCAATTTCTATGTGAATCTGTTGAGATATTTTATTTGATGCTTCATTCTTGATATATTGGTGATCCTATTGAATTTGTTTTGTTAATCCGTGGAGTTTGGAGTCTTAGAATCTCTTTCTTCATAATCTTTAAATATTCTTTTTACCTCCATCTCAAGGCTACTTCAAAACTAAAATCATTTAGTTATTTTTTATTTTTAGGCGGCAAGTATTAGGGCTTATATTTTATTTCAGATTTCTGTGCAACCATGTTGTATGCTAAAGGTGCATGTCGTTTACTTGTATTGAATTCTCACAATCACTTCGTACTTATGCCCCAGACACATTGAAGAGGGCAGGCCATACCTGTGTTTAGCCTTTTCTGGTATTAGACCATGCAGTGCTTCCCTTTCTACATTTTATTTTCCCCCTTATTTCGTGTTCTCTTTCATAGATAGACTCATAGATTACTCCCCTGCAAT